>PVHP010021841.1:0-29055 GCA_004024765.1 Zapus hudsonius
TATGCAGACTAGTAGAAAGAAGTGAGAAGTTATGAATGAGGGGTAAGGGATGGGGTAGGAGAATGGCTTAAGCATGAGGCTGAACCAAATTAGGTTCAAAAACATAAAATCCTCACTAGCATACTGTAACCTATTGAGAAAGTAGTGAGCGTCAACTGGCAAGAGGGGCTATGAGTGGTAGGGGAGAGATTCTAAGCCTGTGAACAATTAGATCAGCCTGACAACCCCTTGTTTCAACCACTGGTTCCTTCCCTCACTGAGCTGTTGACCAAAGCGACTAATGAGATTCCAACAAGAAAGATTTTGTCAAAACTCTTGAGTGCCCTCCCCAGGCCTTAGGCAAAATCCTGTTGCTGAAGAAACCACAGAATGTAGCCAATCAGCATCGAGAGACCCTTCAAGGTCCGGAACGGCATCCAGCCCCCAAAACGCAGTTAGTGTGGTGCTGGAAGGCACTGCACAGGCTTTCAGGGGAAACTTATCAACAACAGCTGGAATAAACAGAGACCACTGATGTGAAACACAATCTGCGGCAACAAGTAGGGTGACCACACCTCCTACTGGAAGAGAAGAGCGAACCAAGAAAGGAGCACTTGTGCAATGGAGGAGGCTGGGCCTGGGGGAGATAATCAACAGCTTTCAAATTCGGCCAAATTTTCCACTTAGTGAGGGGGAGCCCTTGTCTGGAACTTGGGATTCAGGGCAATAGCCACCGGATCCCGTACTCTTGGGCTCCCAAGACAAGATGCAGTATGTGAGCGACTGACGGTGGCTTCTAAAAATAGCATCTAGGTAATCCAGAATGGTGTATATTTTTTAACCGATACTGATCTCACTCTCCGATGGAGATTGTGTTTGTATTTTTCAGGATGCAACGAGAGAGCTGGGGCCCATCTAACCCTACCAACCGACCGTAGGCAAATAGCTGAGATCCTGCCAAGAGTGGAGCCACCACAGTCATATCGTGGAGGATCCAAATGGAACCCTGCAGAGAATGACGGGACGAACAAGGGACCCACAGCCACAGCCATTCAATCAACACAGGATAAGCCAGGGTGACAGAAACCAATGATTTTTGACACAAAGACCCCCAAACTCACAACATTAAAGCAGCCTTAATACTCATCCACCACGACTCAGGGAACTGAGCGGAAGAGGGGGCAGAAAGATTGTGAGAGCCGCTGTGGGGGAGACTATCCAGAGGCGTGGCACCCCTCAGTAACAACATACTAAGGCCAGGAGAACCTGGCTGATTAATAGGTTATCCATTTTACCCTGTCACCAGGACTGATCCAGTTGGCCCATGGAGGAGGTTATCCAGCTGATTGGGGATGGGGGAGGGGAGCATTGGGGAATTGGGGATAAACACTCATTGTTTGCCCACTAAATAATGTAACTCACTATGGACAATAAAAAAAAAGAAAGGGGAGAGGTAGGGAAAGGAAGGAAGTAGATGGAGATTGTGAGGAGATTTTAAAATGTGATAAAAGGAATATATGCTACTGTAGTAGTAACTTTTACATAGCTATGACAAAAATGACGAAGAGAATAACTGGTAGGAGGAAAACATTATTGAGCTCATGGTTTGAGATGGTTCAGTCCATGTTTGCTTGGCCCATGTGTTTGAGCAAAACATTATGGTTGTGGGAGTATGTGTCTGAGTGGCTTCCTCACATAATGGAACACAGGAAGCAGAAGAAAGGAGGACTGAGGACCAGGTATAATTTTCAAAAGCATATCCACAGTGACTTACTTCCTCCTGCTAGGCCCCCATCTGCTAAAGTTTCTACCACCTCCCAAAACAGCACCACCAGCTGGGAATCAATTGTTCAACAAATGATCTTCTTGGAAACATTTCACATTTAAGCAATCAAAGCTGTGCATTAGATAAAATATTGTCAGGCTTAATCTTGTGTTTGAAATCATAGGTGTGAGGCCAAATAGAAGCATTAATGTAGGATGGGGATTAATGGGTAGAAGAAGGTTTTTGGTGGAAGGGTGAGGTAGATACAAGAGGGTAATTGGGGGGCATAAAATCAAGACACAATATATGTACATTTGGAGAGACTGTCAGAAATAAAATTAAAATGGAAAACAGTATTACAAAAGTTTTGCTTGTCAGTTATTTTATTGGTGAGAACATGCTTTCAAGTGATAGGTATAAGTTCAATCATAAAATAACGTAAGCTACTTTCCTAACCATCTAAATTTATGTTTTAATGGCTTCTGATTTACCAGTGAGCCAGCGATTTCATCTTGGCCATGATATACTGAAAAATCAGCTGCTTCACATGATAAATGGTGTCATGGCCACTGAACCGGTACATTGAAATATGCTTTTCTGCTGAAGAAGGAATACATAATTCTGAAATGTATTCCACTGACATGTCCATATTAAGTGGAATTAAGCTTCTTGGTATTGTTCAGTTTCAGGCTTCTTTTCACAAAGTACTCCCAGCGTCAGTCAATTCCTACTACAGAGAGATGGCTTCTGCCTGCATGGATGTTTTCAGAGAAGCTCCTCAGAAATCCGAGGTGGGAATTCAAGCAGAAAGATCCCATTTATGAAATTGCCCAGAACACCTCCCACCATGTCAACCAATAAAAATGTTTCCAGCAGTCATTGCAGGTTTGCCTCATACCTGTCTAGAACATCCAGAGCTCATGGAGTGTCCATCATGATCCGAATCAGCACCCCTGGCTATGGTGTTGATGGGAGAGATGCATATTTCCTAACTCCTTTTCAGGGTGGCCGAGAACAATATCATCATGCCAGGAAAAGGCACTCTCCCAAATAAACTGCAAAGTTATCTGCAATTGTAGCCTTACTGCCTCTACTTCAGCCTCTCCCACCTCCAGATTCATTCTCAAGCGATGTTGCATTTACGGTCTCCTTTTCATTGCTGGGACAAAATACCAAACCAGAAGCAGATCATAAGAGGAAAGGGTAGGACTGGTGAGATGGCTCATCGGTTAAGGCACTTGCCTCCAGTGCCTAAGGCCCTGGGTTCAATTCCCCAGTACCCACATAAGCCAGATCCACAAGGTGGTGGCCCTGGTGTGATCTCTCTCTCTCTCTCTCTCTCTCTCTCTCTCTCTCTCTCTCTCTCTCTCTCTCTCTCTCTCTCGTTGAAAATGAATAAATAAAATATTAAAAAAAGAGGAAAGGGTGATTTCAGGTTATATTCTTGAGGGGAAGCTTCATCATGGTATATCAAAGCAGAAAACTGGCTCACTTTATGAGTACTATGCTTGGAGCTAGGCTAATAAACATCAAGGTCCACCCCTAGCAACACACCTTCACCAGCAAGGCTCCACCTCTCAAAGGCTCTACCATCTGGGTATTAAGTATGAGGCTTAATCACAAACACACGAGGCTATGGGGAACATTTCACATTCAAAGTGCAACAGCGGATAACTAACTCATTCTCATGCATGAGCCTTTTAGCCTAGGACCAAGAACTTACTGTGTTCTTGGTCATGAGGGCTCTCAGAACTTAAGGCCAATAGCTCAGCAAGTCAGCCAAGTTTCTTGCCCCCTCTCTATATATTTTGATACTGTAAGACCCCAGACCCAAAAGAAGACCCTCACCATGATCTCCCATGCAACTGCAAAGGGATTTTACTAAAGAAGAACAAGCATGCTGAGGCTCAATGCATGTCCTTGAACAGAACAGAGGCGAAGAAGCCCCGAATAGATTTTGAACAAGGATTTTAAACAAGTTTTATCAGGAAGTTACAGGCAAGCATTCATTTGCACATTTTTTTGTAATCAGTCAGGACATTCTTAGCTTTTACCAAGGATGCAAGATTACGGGAACCACAAGGTTATAGGAACTGGAGGCTGGGTTTATGGGAAAGCGTGAGGGGAGGAAGCTTAAGCTAACATTTTCGAGAAGAACTGTTAACTCTTTCTCTACTAGGGTCTTTTAATTTCATTCTAACATTCCCTCCTTCTTCTTTGGGTCATCTCTAATCCTAGAGATCTTCTTCTGTCCCACTGACGGTAGTATATTGCTGTCTAATTACCATTAGCTTAATTTCCCCCATACAGATAGTAGCGGTTTTATAGCAAGACATGTGAATAGCAGGGGTATAAGTACAACTTATAGAACAGTTTGGCGTGGTCTTTCCAGCGTCCAGGGATCTGACTTTTGGTTTGTTTGCACAAACCCATTTGGGTGGCTTATAACCTCCTCCTTGATTATCAACTTCAGCTCTAAGGTATGCAACAAAATGATTATAAACAACAGAGTGTGTGTAGCTAAGGAGAGGGTTTTCCCAGCATCCCCCCTACATTCACATGGGGAGCCAAAGAGGGTAAGGTATGGGTCTGTGCCGGGAGGGGGCCTAGCCCAGAGTCAATTGGGGTTGAGCAGAGTACCAGAGTTAAGGCGACGAACACGTAGCTTGAAGGGATTCTCAGTCTTTTCCAGTTTCCATTCTGGTTCAGGTGGAGGTGCGGGTTTGAGGTGAGATGTGTGGATCCAAGGGATGATGCCATCTACCTTCACTGCAGTTGGAGTAATCAGAAGCACCAAGTAAGGTCCTTTCCACCTCGGTTCCAGGCTATGCGTCTGGTGCTGCTGCACATAGATGGAGTCTCCCACCTGGAAGTGATGGGGAACTCCAGTCTCTCCAGGCTGATAGGCTGCTGTCAAATGCTTCCAGATAGACTGCTGAGCTGTCTCCAGAGCTTTCAGCCTGGCATGCAAAGGAATGTGAGGCAATGAGCTCAAATCAGCTAGGGGAGTTAGTTTCCGAATGGGTGGTGGTGCCCCATACAGGATTTCAAAGGGAGTAAGGTTAAGAAGTGAGGAAGGGGTGTTTCAAGCTCGGAATAAAGTGTAAGGTAGGAGCGTGGTCCAATCTTTTATGCCAGTCTCCATAGTCAATTTAGTTAAGGTCTCCTTAATTGTTTATTCATCCTTTCTACCTGTCCTGAGCTTTGGGGTCAATATATACAATGTAGTTTCCAATTAATCCCCAGTGTCCTGGCCAATCCCTGACTTACCTGGGCCACAAACGCCGGTCCGTTATCAGACCCGAGTACCTGAGGAAGTCCAAAGCGTGGAAAGATCTCTTCTAAAATTTTCTTCACCACCGTAGAGGCAGTTTCTTTCTTTGTGGGGTAGGCCTCTGTCCATCCTGAGAAAGTATCTACAAACACTAGGAGGTATCTAAGTCCATATTTGGCTGGTCGTATTTCAGTAAAATCTACCCCCCAATATTGCCCAGACCGGTCCCCTCTGAGTCTCTTTCCTCCAAGGACCTTGGATGGGTAAGCATTCACCATCTGGCAGGCCCTGCAGGAGGTTACTATTTGTTCAGCTATCCGCCTGATTTCTGCAGGCGTCAGGGAAGATGATTGTTCTTTTAACAATTTTTACATCTTTCTTGCCCCTAGGTGAGTAAACTGATGAATCTGTTGAAGATGTGTTTCGAAAGATTGTTTATCGAGGTTTGGGTCATCAGGGCTTTCTGCGCTATCAACAGGAACGTCAGCAGCCTGTTCCTCAAGCAATAATGCCTGAGGACTTGAGTCTCTTAGAACAACTGCTTGGGCTTCTTCATCCGCCCGACAATTCCCTGTTGCTACAGAGTCCGTTCCCCTCTGATGGCCGGGGCAATGCACAATGGCCAATTCAGTAGGCAGCATAACAGCTGCCAACAATTTAAGTATTTCAGCTTTATTTTTAATTTCTTTCCCTGCCGAAGTAAGCAGTCCCCTTTGTTGATAGATTGCCCCATGAACATGGGCTGTAGCAAAAGCATAGTGGCTGTCTGTGTAAATGGTAGCTCTTTTTCCTTCTGCCAGCTCTAAGGCCTTTGTGAGGGCTATGAGTTCAGCCCTCTGGGCCGAAGTGCCCTCAGGTAAACCTTCTGACCAAATGAAGTCGGTTTTACTCACCACTGCTGCCCCCGCATACCGCTTACCTTCCAGAGCGAAACTACTGCCATCTGTGAACCAGGTCACTTCAGGATTGATTAATGGTCTGTCCATCAGATCATTGCAGATCCCGGTTTCCTCTGCTAATACTTCCTGGCAAGTGTGCAGTACTGGTTCTTCCATTTCTTCTGGGAACAGGGTTGCGGGGTTGAGTATGGATGGGTTTCCAAACGTTACTCAGTCTTTGTCTAGTAAGATGCTCTGATAGTGAATAATATGAGCATTTGACAACCATCTATCCGGGGGTTGCCTAATTACACTTTCCAGAGTAGGAGGAGCAACAAGAGTTAATTTTTGTCCCAAAGTAAGTTTGTCAGCATCTTTGACCAATAGAGCTGTAGCTGCTATGGCTTTTAAACAGCGGGGCCACCCGCTAGCTACCGAGTCCAGGCGTTTTGACAGATAGGCCACAGGCCTTTTCCATGGTCCCAGGTCCTGAGTTAGGACTCCACTAGCCACCCTGTTTCATTCTTCCACATACAGAGTGAAAGATTTATCTATATCCGGGAGTGCCAGTGCTGGAGCTGATAAGAGAGCTCATTTAACATTGTCAAAGGCCTGTTGTTGTTCTGGGCCCCACAAGAATTCTGCATCCCCTTTGGTTAGGGGAGTCAGAGGGGCAGTCAGGGTTGCAAACCCTGGAATCCACAGCTGACAAAACCTGGCAGTCCCCAAGAACTCCCGGAGCTGCTTTCTAGAGGTGGGGACCGGGATTTGAGTCACAGTTTTCTTTCTGGCCTCCGTCAGCCACCGTTTTCCATCCTTGATGGAGTACCCTAGAAAAGTCACTTCTCTCTTACATAATTGTGTCTTTTTCGCAGAGGCCCTATAACCCAATTTTGTTAATTCAGTCAATAAGAAGTGGGTTCCCTTTTCACATTCTTGTTTACTGGAAGCTGCTAATAACGACTCATCTACATATTGAAGAAGAATAATTTCTGGGTGCTGAGTGCTAAATGATCTTAAGTCCTCATGTAGGGCATCATCGAAGATGGTAGGGGAATTTTTAAATTCTTGTGGTAAGCGGGTCCAGGTTAATTGACCTGGGATCCCAGCCTCAGGATCAGTCCATTCAAATGCAAATAGAGATTGACTAGTGGGATGCAGTCTGAGGCAGAAGAAAGCATCATTTAAGTCTAGCACTGTGTACCAAGTCTTATCAGGACCCAGGGTGCTCAGCAAAATGTATGTATTGGGCACCATAGGATGGATTTCCAGCACCCTGTTATTTACTACTCGTAAGTCCTGCACCGGCCGGTAGTCCCCAGTTCCTGGCTTTTTGACTGGCAGTAAGGGTGTGTTCCAGGCTGACTGGCAGGGCAATAGGACTCCCTGCTGCAAAAGTCTCCTTATATGGGACCTGATGCCTTCCCTTGCCTCCTTGCTCATAGGGTACTGATTCAGATGGGGGTGGCAGTCGGCTTAAGAGTCACTATTACTGGAGGCTGATTAATTGCTAGGCCCAGTCCTGCTGTTTTGGCCCATGCATCAGGATAATCTGAGATCCAGGTTTCTATATTCTCCTCTGCCTCTGCCCGACTTCCTTTGAATAGTTTATATTCTTCCTCTATACTTAAAGTCAATTCTGCTATGGAAGACTCATCCACCATAGGGTTTAAAAATTTGATTGTTGAGTTTTCAGGATCCTGTGGGTGGAAGGTTATTTGGGCTCCCAATTTAGTCAATAGGTCTAGGCCCATCAAATGTGATGGGCAGCTGGGTATCACCAGAAATGAGTGCTGCACTTGTCCTTTTCCTAGGTTCTTGGTTCTTTGCGTTGTCCAAGGGCGATAACTAGCCCCATTTGCTCCTCGAACAAGAGATCTTTTATTTGAGAGTGGACCTAGTGGTTTTTGAAGAGCAGAGTAAACCACACCCGTGTCCACTTCAAAGTCTATAGCAGTCCCCTCCACCTCAAATTTTACCCTGAGCTCGGGGAGGGGTTCCAAGCCCCGTTGCCCCTAGTCATCATTCAGGGCTAGTACAGTAGGCTTTGCTCAGTTTTTCTTCTTGGGGCATTCTTTTGCCCAATTCCCTTTTTCTTTACAATAGGTACATTGATCAGGATCGAGAACCAGTTTGCGAGGGCCCAGGTCATTAGCCTTTCTATTCTTCCCTACGTATTTTCCTCTGGGGAGCGGTTAGGATTCTCTACCACTGTGGCCAGGATTTTTGTTAAACCTTTGTCATGTTTCAAATCTCTGACTTTCCCTTTCTTTTTCTTTTCTTATTTCTTTTTCCTCCTCTGTCTCTCTCTTATAATATACCTTCTCTGCTTCTCTCACTAAATTCCTCAAGGACATATCCTGAATCCCGTCTAGGCACTGTAACTTGCATCTAATATCTAAGGCCAACTGCCCTATGAAGGCCATTGCTACTGATGCCTTCTGTTCTTCTGACTGCAGGTCAAAATGAGTGTATCTCCAATATGCTTCCATGAGCCTCTCAAGGAAAACTGAAGGGATTCAGTAGGTCCCTGTATAATTTCTCTTACCTTGGCCAAATTAGTGGGCCTTCGAGCTGCCGTGTGGAGACCTGCTACTAGAGCCTGGCGATAGACGGACAGATGCCCCCTACCTTCTGGTGTGTTGGGGTCCCAATTCGGCCGCGTCAAGGGGAATCGATCATCAATGATGTTCTGGAGTTGGGTCGGTCGCCCATCTTGGCCAGGAATATTCTTCCTGGCCTCTATGAGCACCCGAACGTGTTCTTCAGTAGTAAGAAGGGTTCCCAACAATTGTGGGCAATCATCCCAAGTAGGCTGGTGAGAAAACATGAGAGATTCTATTAAATTAGTCAGGCAGGTTGGGTCATCCGAGAAAGGGGGGTTATTATTTTTCCAGTTATACAGGTCAGAGGAAGAGAACGGCCAGTACTGAAGAGGTTGCAATCCTTGGCCATCATCGATCACAGGTCCATATGGCCGCAGGGGCAGCGTAACAGCAACCCCAGAAGAGTCTATGGGGCTCTGCACTCTGCAACTCCGGGTGCCCAGGGCTGGTCCTTGAGCCTGGGGTAGAGCCTCTTGGTGAGACATGGGAACAGGGTCCAGACCCATGGCTGCAGGGGGCTGCACAGCTGGACCAGCTACAGGGGGCTGGGGATAAGGAGGGGGGTCGTGTAGGAGAATGAGATCTGTCTGAGATTCAGGTAGAATAGGGGTGGGTTTTTCCGGGAGAAAGGGAGCAGAAGGGTCTGAGTTATTAGGATCTGACGTCTTAAGAGGAAGCATAGTGGCTGGGATCGGACGAGGACCTAAGTTTAGGTCCTGGGGTAGGAAAGGTCTTACCCAGGGTGAGGGATTCTCACAGAGATCTTGCCACACCAATATATATGGCTGCTGATCTGGATGGCCGAGTTGTCCAGGTTGGAACAATTTGTCCTTAACCTTGCTAATGAGAGTCAGATAAAATGATCCTTTGGGTGGCCAGTTCATTCCCAGGGTTGGCCACTCGGCTGAGCAGAAAGTTCGCCACATCTCTTTCTTAATAATGAGAGAAAGATTATGAGCATGGCTCCTGACCTCAGACCAATGGTCCAAGGTCAAGGTCAATGGAGTGGATATAGACTGTCCCATTTCAGACAAAAATATGACAAGGAACACACAAAACAAAAAACAAATTACAAGACTTACTGACAAATAGGTACCTTTCTTAGTCTGCCATAAACACTTCAGTGACGAGGATGGTGGTCTTTTTCTCACCTTTTCTGATCCTAGAAATGTGACAGTCTCTGACTGTCCCAGATAAGCGGCGTCCAACGGACGCCACCAGTCTTCTTGTCTTGATCCTGGAGCGTCCTCCAGGGCTGTGACCTGTGGCTCTCAGGCATGTCTACCAGCCACGGCCGGCGGAGGCTCACACCCCACAGCAGACAGTCACACAAAAATAAAACCAGAAAACAAGAAACTATGCTGGCAGAGGCTCACGCCCCACAGCCAAACACCAGAAAACCAGAAGCTATGCTGGAGGCTCACACCCTGCAGCCAAACACCAGAAAACCAGAAGCTATGCTATTGCAAGCAGAGAGAAAGAAAAACAAACGGCGCCAGAAAAAAATCAAACTTACCCAAGGAGGGTCATGGCTGAGCTTCAGTTGGTGAGGGGGCTCACTCAGGATCTCAGTGGAACCTCCAAGATGTAAGACCCAAGACCCAAAAGAAGACCCTCACGATGATCTCCCATGCAAATGCAAAGGGTTTTACTAAAAAAAAAAAAAAACAAGCATGCCAGGGCTCAATTCATGTCCTTGAGCAGAACAGAGGCAAAGAAGCCCCGAATAGATTTTGAACAAGGCTTTTAAACAAGTTTTATCAGGAAGTTACAGGCAAGCATTCATTTGCACATTTTTTTGTAATCAGTCAGGACATTCTTAGCTTTTACCAAGGATGCAAGATTACGGGAACCACAAGGTTATAGAAACTGGGGGCTGGGTTTATGGGAAAGGGTGAGGGGAGGAAGCTTAAGCTAACATTTTCGAGAAGAACTGTTAACTCTTTCTCTACTAGGGTCTTTTAATTTCATTCTAACAATACCAAAGCCTGAGCCCTTGTTTGGCATGTGACCAAGTCTCTTTTATACTATAATTGAGATTCTAACCTGCAGGCAATTTTACCCCCACCCTAGGAGACATTTACTGCTGTGGTTAGCTTAAAAGTGTCCTTAAGTTTTATGTGTTGAAAACATAATCACCAAAGTAATATATTAATGCGATTTTAAAAATAAAGCCTTTGAGAGGTGGTTGAGTGGGTCTTAAGGGACCTGCCCTCACCAGGGACCTGACCAATGCACAGGTTGATGAATGAATGAATGAATGGGTTATTGTGGGAGTGGCCTCATTACTAAGAAGGTATTTCTCAGCTGTTTGCTCTGTGCCATCATGCCTTACCTCCCTGTTCATTCTACAGCAAAAGACCCTAACTAGAATTCCAAGCAGATGCTGGTACCATGTTCTTTAACATTATGATCTCTAGTGCTATGAGAAAAACAAAATGCATTATTTTTATAACTTACCTAGTCTGTGGTTTTCATTAATAGCAACAGAAACAGGACTGAGACAGAAAATTGAAACCAAAAAGTGAGGTTCTTGATGATAACGACTACCTGAAAAGATGAATGTGTCTTTGGGACAGGGTCATGAGTAGAGGCTGGAAGAATTTGGAGAACCTGGCTAGAAAAATCCTGTGCTATGGTGAACAAAGCATTAAGGCTGATTCTGGTGAGGGCTCAGAAGGCAAAAGGGATAATGGAAAAGCTCTGTAACAACTTTGATATTTTAAATTCTTCTATTAGTGTACAAAGAATTAAGTTTCATCATGGTGTTTTTCAAACAAACTTTGATGTCGTTTCCCCTGCTTTTCTCCCCCTGCCCCTCCACTCCTTGTTCCCTCCCCACCACTATAGCCTCTGGAAAGCTAACTTTTTAGAGATTAAATAGTCATGAGCCATTATGGGCCAGATCCATCATTTAAGTCCCTATAGGATCAATGTCAAACACAAGTGTGGGATCAGAGCTGATGGAAATAAGGGACAGTGAGGCCATGTGGATGCAGTCTCCAGTGGAACTAAGGATAAATGTTTTGGAATCTGGAGGAAAAGCCATATATATGTTATGCAATTTCAATGAATTTGGTGAACTATCCATAAGTGAAAACTCTGGAACAAAGCAATGAACTACGATATCTGACAGAAGAAAGTTCTAAGCACCAAAGCCTTCAGGCTAGTGCATAGCTACTTGTAGCTGCTCACAGTGTACTGGAAGGTCAAAGAGCACACATAAAAATAGAACTTTTAATCAAAAGGGAAACAGAGCAGAAAGACTTGGAAATTTCTCAGCCTACCAGTGTGGTTATCAATAGAACATTTCAAAAGAAGGTTACAGCTGAATAACTCTGATAGAGATAAACACAAATCAGTTAGAAAAGACCATCAAGATAAAGGGAGAAAAACACATCAGGCATTTCAGGGGTCTTTAAGGCTGCCTCTCCCATCACAGACTCAAAGTTGTAGAGGACAGAATGGTGGTGACAGAAGGGCTAGGGGCACTTTCCACAGGCTTCTGCCTAGGACTGCCTGAAGAAACAACTCCTGACATGCACTCACAGCAACTCTAGTTACCATCACAAGACCTCCACAAAATGGGCTCTTCAATTTGTCATTGTGGATGGCGAAGGGGCTCATGGAGTCTCTACCCCTCCCTGTGGAGTTTATAGCAGTTAATGGTTTCTGGGGAAGGGGGACATATTTCTTCAGTGGTGTAGCACTGATATATTTCCCATGCTCCAGTAAATAACCCCCAGAAATGCTTATGCAAGCCACTCTAGTTAAACTCATTGGGACACACACACACACACACACACACACACACACACACACACACACACACACACAAAATCAAAGTAGAAGTAGGACTAGTTTGAAAGAAAGGGTTCAGTGTGGAGGAGAGGAGAAGATAATGGGTGATGAATATGATCAAAATGCATAAAGTTGTCGAAAAAAATGCAAAGAATATGCTCCCCCAATTTCAGTGCAACACTGCCCAGCCAGCTACTCTAGCTGAGATTCAAGCAGGCCAAAGTGTAATTCGATCTGCCATGCTAGAACGTACATAAGACTTTAAAATGTCCACTTGGTGTTAATTCTGTAGAGTTACAGACTGACTATAAGACCTGTGGAGAAATGCAGACCTCTACCTAGATTCTAGAGCACATCTCAGACAACCTGATGATCCAAGTAGAAACATGAGATGTTGCAAGATCAGAGACAGCCCAGACAGCCTTCATTAGAACAATATCTCCCTGAGGTGTGGGATAGGACTCCCACAGATATTGCTCACCAGGACAATGCTTGGAGGAGCTGCAGCAGGACTGTCATGTACATCCAAGAACTGGGGAGATACCAGGGTGCAACTCCACCCTTTCATTGCTAAAATAGAAGATAGAGGGATAGAACTTTCCCAGGCCTGAGAGATCGACCCCATAGCCAGTGTGTCTAAGAAGTAGGACATGAAGTTGAGGAAGATTATTCTGGGGTTTTAAGACTGAGTGTGATTTCCCTGTTGGGGTTTAGACACGTTGAGGCCTGCAACCTCTCCTTTGCTTCTCCTCTTCCTCCTTTTTCTCCTTTTCCCACTCCATCTCCCCTTCCTCTTTTTTTCTTCTTATTCTACTCCTCCTCTGCCTTCTCTTTCTTCTCCTTCCTCTTCTTCTGTTTTTGCTATTTCTCCTTTCTGGAATGAGAATAATTTACCTACCACAAGTCTAGGTCATTTTCTTTACTCAATGCTTTTGAGATTACTATAACTTTCCTTTTTACACTCCAAGATGGGGGAAGGTGACCTTCCCTTCTCAGCTCAGGGTTCTCCTCAATTACCACACCACAAGACAGTTGTCCCAGAGACCACAAACTAGCATGGCAAGGTGGTGGGGGAGAGAAAAGGGTATGGATGTGGAGAACTCTGGGACTCTAAGAACGGCCACTTTCCCTGACCCTTGAGATTGTAACAGACATTAAGGAATGTTCCTACCCCAAGAAAGGACATATTTTCCAGATCTAAACTCTTTTTTCCTGGGCAGACTGTGACAAATTGCTCCCTTTTGATCTCTCCCCATCCCAGGCTTTATACCCAGTGTGTTTATGTTCATTTCAAGGCCCACTTGGACTGCTTCTTCCCTAGCCTGTAGGTTTATGCTAATGTCTGAAATTATTCTTTCCTGTGTCCAATTTACTTTATGAGCCAAGTTGTTTGCCTCCCAGCTGTTTTGTTTGTTGCTGCTACCACTAAATGTTTTACAATGTTTACTCTCTTCTCCTTCCTAGCAATTGACAGCCCATGTGCAGCAGGCTTTCAACTGTTCAAGACTGATAAAATCACTCAGGGAAGGAAGCAGACTTCTTACAAACTCCTCCTCCACTTTCCTCCCACTCTCAGGATTCTGGCCACTCACTTGTTTAGGAATTCCTTTGCTTTGGGGTGATGGAGGCAAAAATGATGAAGAAAACAGTAATTCATCCTTTTGTAAGGCCTCCAATAACTGTGTTATTAATATTGTTGGTTTTTTTAAGAATGAAACAAAAATAGTGATTAAAACAATATTTTCCTATATTGTGAGCATCCCAGTTGTCCCTGTTCTGTTCTCCCCTATTAAAATGAGCAATTGGAACTATGTTGTTTTTGCTTTAAGTATAATATGAGCCAATATTCCTCATCTGCTGAAATCCTATCCACGCTTAGAATACTTAGTTTCACCTTCCAGAAACCTTCCCCTGGCTGTCCTAGTCTTTCCCCATCTTCGAGGTATTATGTGAGTCCAATGAGCTATCTTCCTTCCTTCCTCCTTACTTCCTTTCTTCCTTTTTCTTTCCTTACTTTTTCATTTATTATTTGCAAAGGAAGAGAGAGAAAGGGAGAATGGGCACATCAAGGCTTCTTACCACTGCAAATGAACTCCATATGCATGTGCCACTTTGTGTATCTGCTTTACTTTGGTACTGGGGAATTGAAACCCAGGCCATCAGGCTTTGCACGCAAGTGTCTTTAACCACTTAGCCATCTCTGCAGTCACCTTCTTTTATCCTTCTTCCTTCTCCCCCTCTCTCTTTTCTCTCTCTCCCTTCCTTCCTTCCTTCCTTTTGTTCTTTCTTTTGTTTTTTGTTTTTTGTTCTTTCTTTCTTTCATAGGCAGGGCCCCTTGTATCCCAGACTGGCCTCAATTACCATTTGATGGGCCCTTTGCTCCTTTTCTCTTCTAACTTTAATCCTGCCCCTTTATGCTTCTCATTTCTTTTTTGTAGGTTCCTACTCTGATGATGGATACACAGTTCTCTGAGTTCACACCAGACATCACTCCCATCATGCTTGCTGCCCACACCAACAACTATGAAATCATCAAATTGCTTGTCCAAAAGAGGGTCACTATCCCACGACCCCACCAGATTCGCTGCAATTGTGTGGAGTGTGTATCCAGTTCAGAGGTAGACAGCCTGCGTCACTCCCGCTCTCGACTCAATATCTATAAGGCTCTGGCAAGCCCCTCACTCATTGCCTTATCAAGCGAGGACCCCATTCTCACTGCCTTCCGGCTAGGCTGGGAGCTCAAAGAGCTAAGCAAAGTGGAGAATGAGTTCAAGGCTGAATATGAAGAGCTCTCCCAGCAATGCAAGCTCTTTGCCAAGGACCTGCTGGACCAAGCTCGGAGCTCTCGGGAGTTGGAGATCATCCTCAACCATCGAGATGACCACAGTGAAGAGCTTGACCCCCAAAAGTACCATGATCTGGCCAAGCTGAAGGTTGCAATCAAATATCACCAGAAAGAGGTAAGTTGAGACTATCTCTGCTGTCAGGGATATTTAAAGCCTCTATTATCCTCAGCAGCAAAGCATGAATAGACATTTTTCTACCATTCTGATTTCAAAGAAATGCATGGTTGGACAGATCTTACAAGTAAGTTAGCTTCTGTATATTTCCTTCATGACCAGAAAAGTAGCCACTGGATTTTTTTTTTAAAGGAAAGCAGCCATTCATTCAGTAGATATGTATTGAGGACTGTTCCAGGTGGAGCATCAAAGCTAGTGTTGAGCACTCAGTAAATGATCACTTTAATGAATATACAGTTACAAACTAAAATAAACACCCCGAAGGAAGTGTTTTGTGAGAATACATAGGAAAGGATCCTACCCAATGTACTGGGGCCATGGAGGCAGTGGTCATGGAAAATAGTAATAGTAAAATATGTAACATATATATATATATATATATATATATATATATATATATATATATATATATGTAAAAATAGTAATAGCGGATGCTGGCAATTCTTCATGCAACTGAGACCCTGGCAACCCCTTAAGAGGAAGGCTGAGCTATTCGTTTAAAAGACAGACATACTCAAGGATGGTAAACAGAACACTGGAGGATTATCTGCTATGCTGTGCCTCCAAACTGTTAAGGTCCACCTCTTTTAGGGAAGTCAGTTCAAACCTATCACACTGCTTTCCAGCAAGGCCAGATTAACAATCTAGCAGATACTACTTGTTCTATGGCATTTCATAAATAATTTTGGGACCCTCTTAGCAAGCCTGGTTTTGCTCTTTTAAGGAAGCAGCACAGTACCAAGGAAAGATTAAGGTCTGTGGAGCCATATCAACTGAGGAAGGAATTCCAACTTGCTAGGTTGGCTAGCTTGTGACCTCAGAAAAGTCATGCAAATCATCAGGAAAGTAGTTTCTCATTTGCAAAAATGGGGAAGACACTAGTTTCTCCACTTAAAGAGCTATTGAAGAAATAAATGAGAGACCTTGGCACACAGTGCATGGCATAGAAAGTGCTGTAATGCCCATCTCCATCTCTCTTCCATGCTACCTGGATTTAATTCAAATAGGTAGAACTGAGACATGACTGCTGGTTGAAAGGCCAGGCTTTGGATAGAGGCTCCCAGGAAATCACATTGTTTGTTCACCTGATACCTTTCTCTCAGACAAAAAAAAAAAGAAATACTATGCCTTTGAAATAAGGTAAAAACAAGTACGAGGGACAACATTGAAGGGGATAGAAAGTGACAAGGGAGCAGCCTAGAGGTTGAAAGGGCTTTCCTGGATGAGAAGATGGATGAACAGGCTCACTGTAGACCTTCTTTACCTTATTTTTGCTACTTGTTTTAAGTTTTTCACTAAGCTTAGAGTTTCTTGACCTCACTTTTCTGAAAAAGGAGGATAATGGCAGGAGCACTTACCTCCTTTGAGAAATTGGGAAATTAAAGCAAACAGGTTATGTGTTTATGCATGACACATTTGTGAGCATACAGTTGGCATTTAAGAAATATTAGCAGCAATTGTAACTCACTTCCATGATGACATAAGGAAAATCCACAGTATAGAGCCCGAGTCTGTGTATTAAAATTATAGTAATAGTGGTAGCCAAGGTGTGTTCCTCTTTCTCCTCCCTCCCTTTCATGGCTGGCTTGCTGAAGTGTATATAGTGTTAGTTATTGTGTTCTGTAGTCTATTATAAAGTCTAATATATTTTCCACACTTTGACTTAAATACTACATATTTCCATTAATGATGCATATTATAGTTTTGGTAATTTTTCTCTTTACATAAATCACTATACTACTTTAAGGAAAGAATCACAGGTATTTTCAAAACAGTTGCTTCTAAGCAACAGAATGGTTCATGGGAACAACAATTTAAAAATAGATATTGCATAATATGACTAAATGTTTTGTTCACCTCACTCTGCAAAAAATGAACTTCACTATTTTAGGTTCCTTCCACCTTCCTCTAAAATTGTCAAAGAATTTATTTTCAAGCAATTTTATTATGCTACCTCACCAGTTTTCTTATTGTTATATTATCTTCCAACTCTCCCATGACCTAACCCCTTCTTGTTACATCATCTTTGGTAGCCAGCTTTAGTCACTGCTTCATTTCAAAATCGCTCATGACTTTCCCACTCTACTCCTCATACTCTAGTGCTTACATTCTTTTAATCCCTTTTACCACCATGTTCCCTGAGCCTTGGAGTGGGTATTATGGATGTCCTGTTTAGGACTGAGCACTCAGCCATCAATTATTCCCAGCACATTGATCACCTATGATCTCTATATTAACCACTGCCCACTGTCAATAGAAGATTCTGCCATCAAGGCATCACTAATCTATGGGTATAAATAAATATTTAGAAGACAATTTGACAACATGTACATTTAACATAACAGAGGTATGTTCCCCCTAGGACGTATGGCCTGCAGCCATTGGCTTTTGACCATGTTTATAGTACCAGACAAATTCCCTCTTGTGGAATAGGCCTCAAATCCAATCAGAAATCAGTTCATTACCCCCATACCAGTCATGCAACTTTTGTAAAATCAGTAGGCTGATTTTGCCTGGCAGGTCAGTAGTATAACATTTAGCATCTGCAGCTGAGTGACACTTGATGAAAACCCTCCACCAGCCAGCCACCGGTGTAGCACCTTCTGGCACCATGAAGGCTAGCCAGCAAGGAAGAACCTTCCAATTCAGTTCCTGCTTGATTTCTCTAAGTCATACAACCAAATTGTGTAGTGTCTTCAGTAATAGGGATTTACCAACTGGTTTTAGTGGGAAATGGAAATAGCTTGTATCATCTGGTGGCCTCTGGGCTTCCCAACTTTTCCATTTACTGCCATCCCTGATGACATAATGTTCTTGGTTCTTTTAAAGTATGCTGTGATCCCAAGTGGGAAAATGAAAGAAAAAATAGCCAGCACAAATAGATATTTTATTCAATTGGTTAGAGATCCTCTGATGGAAGAACACTAGGAATTCCTGCATTGGGGAAAGGGATCCAAACATAAATCCACATATACTCTAAGTTTCAAACAGATGACATGCAGCATCTTTTACTATCTAAGAGCTAGGATGTAACTCAGACGTAACACCCTAGGTTTGCTCCCTAGTATGAAAGGAGAGAAGGGAGAGAGGAAGGAAGGAAAGGAGGAAACTTAAAGCTTTACTCCATTAATAATATTTTCCTTTAAAATGAACTGCAAAACAGCTGATTTCCAAATCTAGTAGCTAGGGTACTGTTAAAATTTTTTAAATATCTTTATTATGAGTAACTATATACATTGTATGAGCACATCTTGTGAATTTATCCCTGTTTCCCTCCTCTCTGTCCCCTACCCACTGGGGTACTTCCTTGGTGCGCATACTGGATCTGTCCATAGGTTAGGGGGTTATGAACTGTACCAGAGGTACCCAGTTTTCCTTTCTTTCTTTTTTCTTCCCCCTTTGTGTATTGTTGCTAAGGGGTCAATGTCTCCCCCACCATGGCTCTTACATTCTTTCCACGCCCACTTTCTGCTCAGTTCCTGTTTTGAGACAGGCCAGTGTTTCGCTAACTTTAACTAAGAATAAAATATTTAAAACAATCAAGATCAAGCTGGGTGTGGTGATACACACTTGTAATCCCAGCACTCCAGAGGCTGAGGTCAAAACATCAGGATTTTGATGCTGGCAAGACCTATATAGTGAGTTACAGGCCAGTTTGGACTATGAAGTGAGACCCCTGTTGCAGAAACACCAATAAGCATGCAAAAAAGTAAGCAAATATTCAAAATTAGCAGAATATGTCATTATCTAGAGGAATGCATGATTATGTATTAATCACACTTTTTATTAATGACATATGAGATATCTGGGCTGAGGAGATGGCTCAGTGGGTAAGAGGACTTGCTGTGCAAGCATAAGGAACTGACTTTGATCCCTAGCACCCACACAAAAAGCTGGAGGTGATCATGCATGCCTGTAGATCCAGAGCTGAAGAGAGCAGAAACAAAAGACTCACTGGGACTTGTTCTGGTTTCAGTGGCAGACTCTCAACAAAGGAAGGAAGAAGATAGTGGAAAACATCTGAGGTCCTCCTTTGGCCTCCTCATGCATGCATATGGGATGTGCCCACCAACACACACACACACACACACACACACACACACACACACACAATCATAGAAAGAGAACAAGAGGGGAGAGAAAGAAAGTGACAGATACAGACAGAAAGATACAGAGAGAGGGAGAAGAAGAAGAGGAGGAGGAGGAGGTAGAAGATTTTAAGAAGAATCTGGGGCTAGAGAGATGGCTCAGCAGTTAAGGCACTTGCATCCAAAGCCTAATGAACCAGGTTCCATTCCACAGTACCCACATGAAACTAGATGCACAAGGTGGCCCATGCATCTGGAAATTGTTTACAGTGGCTGGAGTCCCTAGAACACCCATTTGTTCTGTCCCTGTCTGCTGTCTCTCTCTCTCTCTCTCTCTCTCTCTGCTTGCAAATAAATAAGTTTTAAAAAGAATCTAAAATATTAAGTTTTATCTTTAAACTATGGCCCTTACTGTACAGTAATTATTGGATTAAAGCAATAAAATACTTTTTGAGATATTTTCATAATTATTTTCCTAAGATCTTTAAACTTACATTGTGAATGAGGATAAAGAGTTTAGTCTTACCTTGCTAAAATGTTTCCAGTCTTCAGAGGCATAATTAAAATCACTAAAATCACTTTAATGGATCATTTAAAAGCTATTTTATTTATGTGATAGATGGAGAAAGAGGTAAACAGAGAGAGAGACAGAGACAGAGACAGAGAGAGAGAGAATAGGGACACCTGGGCCTCCTGCCATTGCAAACAAACCCCAGATGCATGTGCTACTTTGCCATTTGGTTTCATGTGGGTACTGGGGAGAGTGAGTTGGTTGGTTGGGGGTTGTGTGGGTGAGTGAGTCAGTTGATTGGAGCATGGGTGGGTGAGTTGGTTGGTTTATTGGTTTGTTGGTGGGTGGACGGATGGGTGAGTTGGTTTTATAGGGGGGGTAGGTGGGTGAGTGTGTTAGTTTGTAGGGGGATGAGGGGGTAGGTGAGTGTCATGGTTTGATCCAGGTGTCCCCCACAAACAAATGAATGTGTTCTGATAGATCGATCCTCAGCTGATGGCAGTTTGGGTTTTACAACCTCGATGAAGCTGTGTTGTTGGGGGTGGGCTTATGGGGGTTATAAGCCAGCTTCCCCTTGCCAGTATTTGGCACACCTTCCTGCCACTGTTTGCAGTGCTGTGGCAGAGGTGATGTCCACCCCTCTGCTCATGCCATCGTTTTCCCTGCCAGGATGGAGTCTCCCCTTGAGTCCGTAAGCCAAATAAACCCATTCCTCTACAAGCCACTTTTGTTTGGGTTCTTCCTGCGCAGCAACTAGAAAGCTGACCGCAACAGTGAGTTAGTTTGTTCACAGGGAGTTGAATGGATGGTTGAGTGAGTTGGTTGGTTGGTTTGTTGGTTGGCTGGGTGGGTGGATGGGTGAGTGGGTTGGTTGGTTTGTTGGTTGAGGTGTAATTGAATTTATGTGTGTAACTTGGTTTTTTTTTTGTTTATTTTTATTTTATGGGGGCTCACAGTTGAAAGATTACCTAGAGTCTCAGAGCAAACATTGAAGTTTGAGATTCTGAACAGTATTAGATCTGTTAAGACTTAAAGAATTCTTTGAAGTTAGTCTAAATGTCTTTTGAATTGTCAAGCCTCTAAGGACTAAGGGCAGAATGTTATGCATTAAATATGGAATGTTTACCAAAGATTGATGTTGAACATTCTTGGTAACCAGATTGTGGGTGGTGCTATGTTGAAGGCTCTGGAGGCTTCAGGGGGTGGATCCTAGGTGGCACACATAATTCACTGAAGGCCAGACCTTGAAGGCTATACTCATGCCTTGTTCTGGCCATGGTCTCTGCTTTCTGATGCCCAGCCATGTGAGCATCTACTAGCAGATATACCTGCTCCCTGCACTGTGTCTTCCCAATCATGATTTACTGCAACCCTGAAACCATGAGCCAAAACAAGCCTTTTTCCCTTAATTTCTTTCTGTCAGGTGTTTTCTCACATCAAAGACAAAATTAACACAACATCACCCTCAGGAAAAAATCTTAGCTTTAAGTGGAATATAATTCATTATTCCCTGAACAGCTTTTTCATTATTATTTTTCCTCATCATTATTCCTGCTCAGATTCAAATTGATTCCCAAAACGAATTTAATTTGGTAAAAAAAAAAGCTCTAAAGAATTAAACAAAAGTGGATTCCAAGTTATACTTTGACATATAATAATAGAATGAGGAAGCTTTTGTCTCTTAGAAAACATGTAAGATGATTAGATAATCCTTACATGCCAATTAGAGTTTCATGTATTCTTATCCTGATGTTTTTCAGATATTTCTGAAATGTCATGATTCCATGTTTTCTATCTGATTGTCAGATATACCAAATACTTTAAAAACTGTTATTTAATCTGTTCCTTTTTACCAGTAAGCAGTAAAATCACTATAACCCTCATCTTACAAATATAAGGGGCTCTGTTCAAAGGCTTGTCAGAGATCATTTGGTGAGCCAAAAGTAGAACCTGGGACTCCTGATACCACATTCCCTGATTAGATTCCTTCCCTCCTATCAGAGTGAGATTCTTTTTATGCCAGCTACATAACCTTGAAATTGACCACCACATAATTAAAGATGACAACAATTTCTTTGGTCTGCAAATAAATGTTTATTAGTAAAAATCTCTTAAAACAGTTTAATAACTTTGTCTGAAATCATAGTAACAATCATGTGCAATTATAATCTAATAACTAGAAGTATTGATTACGTATAAGGATGCAGGTATGTCATTAGAGCTGTTCATCCACTTTAGAAAATGAAAACTTGTGCCACCAATTTCTGTGCCATCTATGCTGTTAACACCTTTTAGCTTGTCTCAGAATGATGAGTCATTCTCCCCATTTCTCTATGTCATGCAGAAACCTGGCTTTGGCACTGACCTCAGGAAGATCCAGAAAGGAGGTCACCCACTCCACTCTCATGGAGGGGTTTCCAAATCTTAATCAAAAGCATGCAATCATCAGAATATTAAATTTCTCCCTTAAATAAGACCTTTAACTACAAAACCTATGTCAACTGGCAATTAGGTATTTATATCAACATCTTATATTTGGCTAATATGCATAAGATAAAAATAGAGGTTGCCTAATAAACTTGTTTAGGAAATAACTTCACCTCAAACAACTTCATAACTGTTGACTATCAATGCTTTCTTCCCTGAAAACACCTTTCTCACTAGTTCTTGTTCTTATTTCTTTGTTATCGAAGTGTATTTCTTAAAATTTTTAACTCATTCTAATTCTGTTCCATATAGCAAACAGACACGATACAACAGTCCAGTTCTCCCAAATAGAAGAGTTGACATAGTCAATACGTTTCTTGCACACTTATTTGGTCCATCACTGTTTTTCTCAATGATGGCATTCTCCCTTTTGGGCATGTGTAGAACTATTATGCCCTAATACCAATCTACATTTTGCTTATAATTTATTATTGTTCTCACCCTTCAGTAATAAATATTGCTAGGTTGCATCAACCCAACTATAATAAGCATTCCAAATAATTGTCTTAAACTCAGTTGTGCTCAAGATAATATATTTTTCCACTTCCCCTCTTAGACCATCATCTCCAGGCTGAGGTGATGCTGGAATTTCTATTGACAAAGTCTTTGTATGACTTTGTCTGGTCATCTTAGTGCTTTTTTCTTGTTATATTTGGGACAGTGTGAAGTGTCCATCGGAGAAATGATATTGTAAAATAATTGCAACATGAGTCAGCATTTGTTGAAACAGTCCTTCATTCTTCATTCTTCATTCTTTGTCTCAGCATTTTCAAAGGTTTTTTCCTATCCAACCTGGAACATTGTTCAGTAGACTTATTGCTTGCAAAATGTGCTTTCAGAATTCTTTTCTTTACCCTTCTATTGCAACCTCTCTAAGATGCAGTGTCTCTAAATTTTCCTGTTCATGTCAAAATATTCACTGTAATGCTATCTTAGGAATATTCCCCTTTTACTTGCCACTTATTGCAGAACAGTGAAAATATGTCTCAAGATGTGGTAGGATCCATTAGGTCTTCACTCCATTCTTAGATAGAGTTGGCTCTTTTCTCTGCTAATTGTTCTTACCATCAGGAAATGGAACAGTACAAGTAAAGGGTGCACTACATGCCTAAAAGTAGTAAGTTTTAATTTTAAAAAAGAAAGTCAGCCAGAAGGAAATTAAATCTTACTTATGCAGTAAATTTAAAAATGAAAACTTGTCGAACTAAAAGAAAACTTATTGCTAAAATACTGAAAAAAAGATTATATTTGAAATGGAAAAAAATGATTATTTTTTTCACATCTTGGAGAGAAAGCATTGAACTTAATTATTTTCTCCGTCATCATTTATGCCAGGGATCAAACCCTCACATATGTCGTTCATATTTATCATAGCTTCTTCCACATCAAAGACAAGGTCTTCATCTTCTCTAACAGAAAGTATTGATTCCAAGTCGGAGAGATCGGCGAGATCTGGAAGGGAATCATCATCAGGAGGAGATGCACCAGCTCCTGCCTCTTCAGCCTCACCATTTTCTTGTGCAGAAGCAGCTTCTTGTTCCTGAGACATAAACTCCAGAAGCTCTTCAGCTATTCTGATTAACTGGGAGACACAATAAATGATCCCAGCAACAAGTGCAGGAATAGACACGGGCTCCATGGCTCACTACTCTTTTCAATAGATCAAATACTACTAAATGGACTCCTGAAGAAGCTGAGGATGGTTCTTTTGTTGGTTTACATGAGCAGTGAGGGTGTTGATATGATGTTGATGATGGTGATTGAAAACGCAAATGATATTCTTGCTTATACTAGTAGTGAATGGCTATTATAATGACCGCCAGACAGTCACAGGCAAGAGTAAACAGCAAGGCAGACCTAATAATAGAAAGGACAAATATACAAATTAGTAACCTTGATCCTTTATTCATACTACAGGTTATAACTGGAGCATATCCTCATGAAGACCTGTCCATGAGGTTGAAGGGAGATTCTTAGCTATTGTTCCTCCTTTTTTGGAAGTCTTAATAGGATACATTACCTCTCTTTCCTTTGTATTTCTCATGACATTTATTTAATTTTTTCCCTTAGGGAATTTCAGAATAAAGTGAGTGTAAGTAGTTTATCTCTCCTGAACATTTATGTTGAGGAAACATACATCCACCCAGAGTCTTTCAATTAACTCTATTTTTATTAGCATCTTTGCCTCATTGCCATTTATAACTGGAGCTGCTAAATGTTTTCTGTGTTTTTAATTATTGATTCATTAAAGCTTCCAATTGTTCTGTATCCTGGGGACAGATGTTATTGTGAAATAAATTGCAAAAGCTCCTCATTTATTCTTATTAACAGGGCTACCCCATCAACAAGTCCAAGGGCCAGTGAAGGAACTGATCTTTTCAATGGATAAAATATTACTAAAAGCTGTAGCAAATGGACCCTTGATGGCATTGGATCCTGTACAGCTGACAACAGTTCTTTCATTGGTTTAGAAGAAAAATGAGGATGTTGATTTGATGATTAAGTATGGAGTGAGGCCATTGGACCTACAGAACTTTTGGTGATGTTTGGGGAATGTGTGCTAAGTGAAAGCTTCGCATTTTCTGTCTTTTGCCAGACTATGGACAACTGTGCTATCATCCCACAATATGATACTAACCATCAATATAAAAGAAAGGTACTACAGATGGGGACAAAACATGTATGAGTATCAAAAACATTATAGTTAATGAAAGAAACTAGACATAAAATAACATATATTCATGTGTATGTGTATGTTTACATATATGTGTGCATGTGGAGGTCAGAAGACATCCTTGGATGTCATACTCAGAGGACATCCTTGGATGTCATGCTCAGGAACATATACTTTTTTTGAGAAAGTATCTCTCATTGACTGAAAGCTCAACAATTAAGGTAGGTTGGCTAGCCAGCAAGCACCAGGAATCTTCCTGTCTCCTTAGTGCTGGGATTATAGTAAAGAGCCATCACACCTGGAATGTTTACATAAGCATTGGGAATAGAACTCAGGTCCCTGTGTTTATATAGAAAGCATTTTACTGACTGAACTATTGCCCAGCCCAAAGAATACATACTGTATTATAGTTCCAGAAAATTCAAGGCAATCTGTGGTGGAAAAAATTAAAAGGGTGATGGTATTGAGGAAACTGGAAGTGATTAGGAGAAGCATAAGTGAACTGTGTGTGGTGATGGTAGTGATCATACTTTAGATAGCATTGTAGATTATGCTTGAATTTCAGTTGCTAAAGAACACTGATTGGTAGTCTTGAGATTTATCTATTCACTATATGTAAATTCCTAAAGGTTGTGCACGCCTTTAATCCCAGCACTCGGGAGGCAGAGGTAGGAGGATCGCCATGAGTTCAAGGCCACCCTGAGACTACATAGTGAATTCCAGGTCAGCCTGGGCTAGAGCGAGACCCTACCTCAAAAAAAAAACCCCAAAAAAGAAAGAAATGGAAAAAAATAAATAGTCACATTTATCAAAGGAAGATATATTACATATAAAGCACTGTGAAACCCACTTTTCCTATGCTGGGATAGTTAATTCTCACAATAAAATAACTACATGAAGTTATGGATGGAAAAAATTGAGCGGAGTTAAGTAATTTTCATAAGGTAATTAGAGAGGCAAAACCAGAAGTCAGCATAGGGCCCATGTCTAAACTCCTATATCAAAAGGTACAAATTCAAGTACCTATAGTAGCGTATTTGCCTCAGTAGGCCCAGAGGTGACTTCTCATTCTCCTAAATAAAAATAAAACTAAGAATATTCATCACACTTGATATTCCTAGAAATAATTTTTGAATCTGACTAATGCAGAAAGATATTAACAGCTAGATTAGTTTTCCAACAGAGTCCCATCATCTGTGACAAGGGTTAGAGATGGATCCTCCATTAGCTGTTCTTCCCTTGACCTACAGAGTTGGTCTAAACTTTCCTAAGCTACTCATCTGTGATAGAGCCAGGACGGAGCAGAGGGCCTAGGATGTGCCTCCAAGACAACTTCTCAACTTCCACTTCCAAACGGGCTGTGAATCCTCCTGCTGCAACTCAATCCCTACCCCCCAAAATGAAGATGAATTGCAAAATTGATATATTTGAGCATATGAACAAGATGTGAAAACAAGGAAAGGACAAAATGCAGTAACATTTCAGGGAGCAAAGAGCCCTTCCTATGTGAGCTGGCACTTGTCTTCCCTGTGGCATTTGCTAACTCTTGGCACAGGCTGAAGATGAAGCTTGGTCATATGTCAGGGGGACTTCACTAAGAGGAGTCAGAGAAATCAGCATAACTTTTAGCTGTTGCAAGAGACTAGCATAATGGATCAGAATAACTGAGACATGCAGGGCTAGTTTTTTCTCTTTTTTATTTCTAAATAACTAAAATTAGTTTTATTCAGCCATGAATTCTAGAATGCATTGCTGAAAAGCCATTTGTCACATCTCAACTTTATAAGAAAAGATGTAGTATATCCTCATATGCCTTCATAATTTGAAGGTATTATAGCAGTATCATTTTCTTTCTTTTCCTTTTTAAAATTTTATTATAAAGGGTTATATAAGGGCATTTTTATGCAAGTACATATGTACTTTAAGCATATTCTCTCCTACCTCATTACACTCCCTTCCTTCCCTCCTGCTTTGTTAGTCCTCTTTGTTCTCATATACAGTCTCTCTTCTATTTTCATGTCATTTTCACATATATGATTTTATGTATCTATAAAGTCTAGGACCCACAAATGAGGGAAAATATACAATATTTGTCATTCTGACTTAATTCACTTAATATGACAACTTTGAGTTGCATCTCTTTGCCTGTAAAAAAAAATCTTTATTCTTCCTTATGGCTGAAAGATGTCCATTATATACATATACCACATCTTTTTTAGCCATTCCTTTGTTGGACACCTAAGTGGGTCCCATGATTCAGTTATGGTGAATAGTGCTGCAATAAACACTGGTGTGCAAATCACTGCCATGTTTTGACTTGGAGTCCATTGGGTCAACACTCAAGAGTCTTTTAGCTGGGCCATATGATTTATTTCTAGTTTTTTTGAGAAACATCCCTGCTTAGTACTGTAGTGGCTGAAATAGTTTACATGCCTCCCAGGAGTGTATAGTGGCTGAACTAGTTTACATTCCTCCCAGGAGTATATAGTATTAGAGCTATTTTTTTTTACCTGAAGTTAGGTTGAGTTTTAGGCTGGAACCTGGGCAGAAAAGCACAGTGAAATCTCCCACTCTTTCCTGGTACTTCAGAAACAAGCTGTCACTCCAGGGAAGGGTACTGTCACAAACACACTGCTGAGCCTCCTCCTCAAAAGGTTACCAAAATTTGAAATCAAGAAAGACAAAGTTAATAAGTCAGTAACATCAAAACTACTTTCAAAGGACACTTTGAGCCAAATGATTCCAAATTATTAAAGTATATATAAAGGACCAAACCTCTGAAAGAAGAGCAATACTAGGGGATAGAAAGTACCAGATATCAAGCACATCAAGTGTGTAATTGGCATGCATGTTAATCAAATAATGAAACTCAAAATATCAAAGGTAGCTCATGGCTAGAAAAATGACGATAGCAAAGTGCTGGCATAAGGAAAAAGAAACAAACCTATGGAATGAAAATATCTGCCATACAACAAATATGAAAATAAAAATAACTTGACATAAATGATAGATCTAAATATTCCAGGCAAAGTTAATATCTATATCCAAACACAGGAGAAAATCTTCATGATTTTAAAAAGCTAAAATGAAAGAAAATGATTAGTAGTTAATATTTTCATTCAATTAATAACTTCAATCTAACCAGACACCCTAAAACAGTAAAAATGTCAGTGGGATGAAAAAATATCCGCAAAATAGATCTAGTGGAGGACTTATATCTACTTTGTAGATTTGTTTCTTTCATGTCTATACATCAGTAAGAAAAAAGGTGATGTAATTTTTAAAGCCAAGATAAAATGAACTGTTACTTCACACAAAAAATAATATCCAGGGCTCTGGAGATGGCTCAGTGGTAAAAGACACTTGCTTTCAAAGCCTGCTGGTCCATGTTCAATTCCCCAATAACATGTAAAGTCAGACACACAGAGTAGAGCAGGTATCCAGAGTTGTGTGCAGCAGCAAGAGGCCCAGCATGCCTATATTCTCTCTCTCTCTCTCTTTCTCTCTCTCTCCACACACACACATAAATTAGTAAAATAAAAATAATTTTTACAGAATATCTAAATGGCCTACAAGCATACAAAGGGTGTTCATCACTGTTACTCATCAGGGAAATCCAAAGGAAATCCAGATGAGACTACACAAAGTCCCAATAGAAAAGCTTGATTTTAAAAGCCTAACAATTGTAAACATGGAAGCAATGTGAATTCTCAGATATCATTGATGAAAATGTTACCTGATACAAGTATTTTGGCAACCTATTGGGCAATCTCTACTAAAACTAAGAATATCTGTATCTCATAAACCTGTATATAACACAATTAAAGGGACATGCATATTGACAAGAATATATGTCAAAAGAGGAATATCAAAAGAAGCCAGATGTTTAAAAGCACAATATGTACATCATGTCATTCTACTTACAATGAATTCAATAGCATGCAAATACATCTGTGAAACTGATGTAAGCAG
>PVHP010021842.1:0-11920 GCA_004024765.1 Zapus hudsonius
CCCTGGGGTGGGCCTCAGGGTGGGCCTTGTGGTGGGCCTCAGGGTGGGCCTTGGGTGGGCCTCAGGGTGGGCCTCGGGGTGGGCCCTGGGGTGGTATAGCCCAGCCCTGCTTGTCACACTTCTCTCTCACTCCTTCATCTTTGCTAACAAGAAGATATGACCCTGACCGTCTAATCCCTCTATGTCACCCACTATGATGAAACTTCTCCATAAAGAAAGATGGAAATGGACACTTGACTTCATAAGCTGTTTGGGGGCCAATGTTTTGTTCCAGCAATGAGAAAGTAACTGCTAAACCCCTTGACTGTCTCTAGTCAAGCTGAGAGCCAGGCTTGTCTGGAGCTGCCGCTGAGGCTGGGGGATGGGTCACCCCTTTGCAATGGTCACGGGGTCACTGATTTTAGAGCCGCTCCTTTAACACTCAGGTTGGGCTTACAAACCGGAGGCTGAGGTTTTAAAGGGAAGAGTTTGGGGGCTGGCCGACAGGCAAAGGACTGCAGAGGTGGCCCTGTGCTGACTGGCATCCGTGCCTGGCTTGCACGGCCAAGATCTAGTCATAAAGGCTCCATGTTCTCTGAGCACAGGGCTCAGATACCTGAAAAATCTACTTTATGTAGCAACACTTATTTCTGCCCAAGTGTTAAACAAGTTTGGAAGAGGCTAGGCAAGAAAAGTGACCTTGGGACTCGAGGCCTTTGGGGAGGACCCAGGATCAGGGCCTTCAGGAGGGGCCATGATTCTGAATGGCCATGGTGATGGCACCGTGAGTTGGAGCGGCTCTGGCCGGGGCTCCTGCGTGTGCCTCACCCTCACCCTCGTGTCACTTCCCGATGGAGCCCTCTGTGTCTCAGCCTGTCCCCTCCTGCACATGGACCAGCGGCCGGCCTCCTGGAGATCTCTCCCTGCTCTGTGTCAACTCTCTAAAGCTCCCCAGCGCGGGTCGTGTTTGCTAATCTCTGTAAATCCGGGACAGTTCAGCGGCTGCTGAGTCCTGTATACTGAGTCACTCTTAATATTGAGCTCAGCCTTTTAATGACTTCTAAAGCCATATTAAACACTCCAGCTGAGGCAGGCTGAGAAAGGACTCCTCTTATTCCAAGTGGGGTGGACGAGAGGTCCTGTAAACCAGGCTGATGTGAAGCATGTGAGAGAAGAACCGTGAGCACTGTTGTGGTCAGGTTTCTAGTTGCTGCGCAGAAAGAACCCAAACAAAAGCGGCTTGTGGAGGAATGGATTTATTTGGCTTACGAACTCAAGGGGAGACTCCATTCTGGCAGGGAAAACAATGGTATGAGCAGAGGGTGGACATCACCTCTGCCACAGCACTGGAAACAGCGGCAGGAAGGTGTGCCAAATACTGGCAAGGGGAAGCTGGCTTAGAACCCCATAAGTCCTCCCCCCAACAACACAGCTCTAGTGAGGTTTTAATTCTGAACTGCCATCATCTGAGGATCGGTCACTGAAAACACATTTGTTTGTTTGTGGGGGACACCTTGATAAACCATGGCAAGCACCCTGCTGTCACCTGAAGGGTCACTGGCCCTTTGTGCCAACGGAGTGATGACATCTTGTAACAAGCTGTGCATCAAAGAATATGTCATGGGCGGCCAGCTGAGAGTCAACGTGTGGATCGCACTGCTACGGAAGCCTGTTGGGAAGAGAACAAGCAGTTGCAGAGACGGTGGCAAGCAGGTTACTAGTGAGTTGCTATAAAACTTCTGGTGCTGAGTTCCCAGGAAGGCTCACTTAGTACCATTGGTGCCCATGGGTGCAGAAAGCTGGAGAGCAGGCACCGCTCGGCATGTCTGCGACTCAGCTCCAAGTGCTGGACTCTGACTGACAGGGTGGGGGTGGCTGAGAGGGGACTTCAGTTGCTCACCCACAGATGACGTGTCTCAGAGGACAAGTGGCCAGGCCCACTTCGAAGAACTCGTTGGCTTTCCCTGACCCATGGCTGCCCTGGGTCTGAGCAGGAACATAGGAGTGGAAACTCCCTGGATGGGGCAGTATGGTCCCTTCACTGCAGTGTAGACCTGAAGAAGATGGCTGCTGGTCCCTTCCTGACAGTGAGGCCCCCAGCCCGTGACACCCACTGTCATTCCCTAAATACCATGAAAAGCGCAGGGAAATGTACAGCAGGAGCAAGACTGTAGCCAAGCCCTCTTTGCCATTTTGAGTAGCACGCTTCTTCTCACCAAAGATTAATTTAAAACCTTCCTCGCATCAGGCCCAATGCCAGCCCCCTCTCTCCCCTCCATGGGACATCGTGCTGCCCATGGCTCAGCTTCCAGAAAATCTCCCGTAGGCTCCAAATCACCGAATCAAAATAAATGGCTCTCTTCCAGTCTGCAATCCATGACCTTGAAATTGCTTAACCAAGGATCGGCCGAGAAATTGGCTTCCAGCAAGCTGTGGCATTTCTGTTTGTGGACGAGAAGGGCCTCAGCAGCTGCTCCTCAGAGGACGGAGAACAGGGCCCTGTGCTCAGGCCAGAGCGGCACAAGCTGCCTGCAGAGCGACCTTTAAGAGCCTGAGCGTGAAAAGTGGTCATTTAAACCCAAATGTACCTCCTCATTTGACTACTTCCAGCTCTCTGGCAATTACAGTTACAAAAGTGCCCATTCCAGACCCTTCGGGGGCCCATGGAGAAGGCTTTGACTTAGTGGCTCAAAACTTCAGGCTCTTGAATGAACCATTTCTGTGGCTCCTACAGCCATTAAAGTCAATTGAGTGGCCTTAGGAAAGAGATGGTGGGGGGCTGGGGGAGATGGTTCAGTCATGCAAAGCGTTAACACCTGAGTCCCATCCCCAGACCCCGTGTAAATGCCAGGTAGGTGTGGTAGTCCACCTGTTATCCTAGACTTCAAGAGAAAGGGGGGACAGGATCCTCAGGACAAGCTAGACTAGCCCAATTGACAAGCTTTGAGTTGTCTCAACTCATAAGGAGGAAAGCAATGAAGAAAGGCAATTGATGTCAGATCTCACACACACACACACACACACACACACACACACACACACACACACACACCACATTCAAATAAAGAAAGAAGTGTAACATTCCTCCCCAGGAATCTGTCTCCTGTTAGCGCAGTTTAGGGAGGGGGATGCCATGCTGGATACCTCACACTCCAAAGTTGTCCCAAGGTTACGAAAGGAAGGACAAGGACACTCAGGCAGGGTGTGGGGGAGGAGCCAAAGGGCCGGCGCTGCCCCACCCACCTCCTTGGTCAATCCAGTCTGCAGCTTCACTGAGTCTAGCCCAAGGCAAGCTCCACCACCACCTCTTCGGCCAGACCCCCAGGTTGCCTTTGGAAGCACAGGAGTAGGATGGTCCCCCTCAGAGCATAGCCAGTCCTTGAGGGAACCCAAGAGTTGATAAATACTTTCAGGGATTTCAGCTAGTGTCTCTCTACTGGGGTCTTAGCTGGGCTAGGAAGCCCCTGAAGCCACAATACATGAAGACAGAGCCCTGTAGCACCTTGGGGGGGGACGGAAGAGAGGCTCCATTGGGCAGGGAGGGATCAATATCACTTCCCCTGTAGGTCACCCCACCCAGCAAAAAAGAGCTTGGGGTCACAACATACTCAAGACCACCTCCACTTTCTCCAGGGTGCCCATCTGGTTCTGACATGGGCCCGGGGCTTCCCTGGTCCCAGGTTTCCTGGCTGTCAGTCCAGGAGGAGGTTTTATTTCCAATATGCTTGGGTGGGAGTTCTGTGCTCTCCCTGGTGTTTCAGGCCCTGTCACCCATCAGACGCAATGCAGAGTCCAACATCAGACACCAGCACACCAGCCACTAACTCATCCAGAAGTGCCGGCGGCATCATCAGGAGCAGAGCCGAGCAGATGGATGGAGCGCGTGGTTCAGGACGTCACATTAATGTGCTCAGCTGTAAATACTAAACCATATTGATGGCTCAGATCTAAATTCAGGTTTTCTTCCTGGAAAGGGCAGTAAATAACGAGAAAGCATTTTACACTCAGAAACATTATTTGTGAGGTGTATCTAAAGAGATATACGTGTCATTTCTTCAAGTGATGTCCCTTCATGGGCAGCTCTGGGTGAGGTGCTGGGAAGATACAGGGAAGGAAATAAGGGACATCACAGGGGAGACCCATGGATTACAGGTAAGGACACTGGGACAGGACAGGTCCCCAGTCTCCCTGATGAAGGGCAGACAAAAGAACACTGAGCTGTCAAGCTCGGTGCTGGCAGGAGGGAAGGATCATGGGCGACACATGAGGTAGACAGGCTGAGATCAAACAAGGACAGATGGTAGGCTCTGCTGTGTCCCCCACAGTACTGTGCACAGTTACCTGTGTCTACTCACTCAACCTCTTCCCTGTGGAGAGAAAGGGGTAGAAGAACCAGGGCAGACGGGACGGGCACAGATAAGAATGTGCCCACTCAGAAGCAGGGAAACCAGGCCCCTCTAGTCTGGTCCCTATGCCCTCCCTCCAGTCCCATTCACATCCTGGCAAGGCAGCCAGGAGAAAATGTGCCAGCTGTGCTCATAGTGGTGGGCTGCACAGGGTACAAGGGGAGCACTCATGCTGGGAGGACCTAGACTCAGGACTCTAGACTCAAACCCAGGCTGGGACAACCTGGGAAGGAAGCTGGTCCTATCACTGGAGCTGAAGGGACAGCTGGGGACAATCATCTGGGCACAGTGGTGGCTTGTCCTCGAGACCTGGTTTTGTGTCTGCAGTTCCCTGGTGTGCTCAAGTGCATCCTTAGATAACAACTGAGCTGTCACTATCCCATGTAAACATATGCAGGGAAATGACCAGCCCTGACCCTCAACACACCTCCCCAGGCAAGGTCTGCACCCTCCCACGTAGTCTCCTCAGAGCAGCCTCTTTCGAGTCCTTGTTCTTCTTCTAGAAACTTCACTGTCCCTGAGTTCCCCAAGCCCCAAGCTGAATGGCTTTTCTTAGTGTCCCCAAATGCAATGGGTTATGTTGTGCCTGAGGAAGAAAGCACAGGATGGAGAAGCTCATGCAGGCTGCAGACAACAAGGTCAATGTTACGACCAGCAACGTAGTTGCTGAGTTTGATTCAAGTGTCCCCCATAAACTTAATGTGTTCTGAATGCTTGATCCCCAGCTGATGGCAATTTTGAAATCAGAACCTCATTGGAGGTATGTTGGGGGCAGGCTTATGGGGGATATAAGCCTCTTCCCCTTGCCAGTGCTTGGCCCACCTTCCTGCCACTATTTGGCAGTGCTGTGGTGGAGGTGATGTCCATCCTCTGCCCATGCCATCATTTTCCCTGCCATCATGGAGCTTCCCCTCAAGTCTGTATGCCAAAATAAACACATTTGCCTACAAGCAACTTTTTGTTGCAAAATGAGAAAGCAGACTACAACAGTTTTGGTACCAGGAGTGGGATCTGTCATAGCTGCTGGAACCCTGATTCTGTGGTGTTGGCCTCTTGGAACTAATTTGCAAAAGGAATATGGATGGATTTGAAACTCGGCCTAAGAGACACTTTGCAGTGTCTCTTACAGCTTGATGGACTATTCTAGTCCGAGTTGGAGGACCTGAATGCAGTAAGAACTTTGATTTATGAGGGTAAGAAAGGACTTTGCCAGGACTGGTCTAGAAGCAGTTTGTGTGAGAGGCTTGCTGTGTTCTGCCTGCCTGTGTCCTGAGAACTTTTGCAAGGTTGCTTTGCATAAAAATGGACTGGTGTGAGCAGGTGAAGATGGCACAGAAAGAAATAAAAATTTTTTTTTTGGTTTTTTTTTCGAGGTAGGGTCTCACTCTAGTCCAGGCTGACCTGGAATTCACTATGTAATCTCTGGGTGGCCTCGAACTCACGGCAATCCTCCTACCTCTGCCTCCCGAGTGCTGGGATTAAAGGCATGTGCCACCAAGCCCGGCTTAAGAAATAAAATCTTTTGGCCAAAACCATTGCCCATTCAGCTGTAATTGTTTGAGAGATGACAACCATTGAGATTGGGCCAGGTGATCTGCATTGGGACAGCAGGAAGAATGAGGACCTGAATATTAAAGCTTTCCTTTTCTTCAAAGTTGGCTTTATTCCTTCCTAGATTAACATGTTGGTAGCCCACCTGGTACTATGGAATATAACAAATGCAGGAAGAGAGGGTCATTGGATTTGCAACATAGTTTTGTTTTGTTTTTGTTTTTGTTTTTTTGGAAATGGCCATAGGCAGTGTAAAGCAGGTGTGTTGGATTGCCTATGTGGAGGCCCAATGGAGCCATGAGGATGAACCATAGCAAGGACTATAAAATGGCTGCCAAGGAGAGCTGCAGGCACTGGATGGAGTTTCCTAGGACTGTGAGGAGCCTGACTGGAGGTGCGGAATTGGAATTCCAGACACTCCTCACTGGTTAGAGTTTGCAGACTTGGAGTTATAGAGTTTGATGTTGCCTTGTTTATTTTAAATCTTGTATTGGTTCAACCTGTCTTTGTTATGTCCAGTGCTATCTTTTGCAAATTTGTTCTGTGCCATTATGGTTTTTTGGTATAACAGCTCATTTAAAGACCTTGGGTTATGGAGATGTTGGAATATCGTTGTGATGAATAAAAACTGTGGGGACTTTTGGAGTTGAGCTGAATGCACTGTATTTCACATCATGTATGATTATCATTTTTATGGGGGCCAGGGATGGATTGTGGTGTTTGATTCAGGTGTCCCCCATAAACTTAATGTGTTCTGAATGCTCGATCTGAATCAGGTTCTTTGTCACAGCAATGAGAAATCTGACTATAACACCATCCATCAAGGTCATGTAGCAATGAAGTGACCAGAGGCTCAGAGGCACCAAGCCGTTGACTTCTCTCTGGTGACGAGACTGATGGTGACCGCAGGACATTATGGGAACAGTTGGAATCACCACAGAGGTTTGTCCATGTTGATATCCACGATCTGCAGACTTTAAGGAATGATCCTGTCTAACATCATAGCAGCAGGGACTTCCACCATTGCTCTTTTCTGCCTGGCACTGAGCTGAAACTTTCCTCATCCCATCCTGTGAACCACTGGGTCAACGAAATTGTTAGAACCGTTCTTCTCACTGAAATACAAAGAGACATAGGTCCAGGAGTCAGGCAACTGGCCAAGCTCCGTGACTAAAGGTTGACAAGCAAAGGCAGAAACCAGGCCTAGTGGCATCCCAAGCCCTGAGCTCTGCGTGCCACCTGTCCATGTGAAGGACATCACACATCAGCCTCTCCTGGTGTAGGAGCTGTGTGCAGGCTGTCACACTGCAGCCTCTCCTGATGTAGGACCTGTGTGTGAACTGTCACACATCAGCCTCTCATGGTGTAGGATCTGTACAGGCTGTCACACTGCAGCCTCTCCTGGTGCTGGGAAGAGAGCAGTGGTATGTGGAGACTTTCCAAGCACATAGTAAGGCTCTCCTGCTGGGCCGGGTTGGACACCCACCTATAGAGAAGCTGTGAGAGTCCCTTCCTGGCAAGTGACATGCTTGTCAACATCTTCTGAGGCCACCACCCTTGCACAGACACTGTGTTTCTTCCTGGTGTTAGTTAATCTTTGTACATTTTACTGAGAGTTTTAATACATGAACATCCTGTCATTTGATCAGATTCTAGTCCCATCACCCTCTCTTGTCCCCCTCCCTCCTTCACTGAGGACCCTCCCCTTCCAGGTGGTCCCACTTCCGTTTGGTCATCGTATTCCTTTTGTCCTTCCCCATCTTCCCTGTGCAAATGCTGCTGGGCTCGGAACAGTGCAGGTCTGGTGTGAGTCCCAGCAACCACTGTGGGGTCATGAATGGATGCATCAGTCAGTTCATGCAGGGGAGACAGTGCCCCAAAGTTCTCCTCATCTCAGCACCAGACATGAATTCCCTCTCAGTCAGTGGGCCTCAAATCCAACCAGAGAGCAGGTGATTACCAACAAAGCTCTGCCTGGTAGTCTAAGGTCAGACCTAAGGCCAGCACACAGCAGGGACACTGCCCTTTCTGAGAGACTCCAGCCAATGAGCCTTAGTGAGGAGCCAGGGTTTGGTATCCAGCTGTCTCCCAGTGCAAGACGAGGGATACCCCAGAAGCTGGGAGGGGAAGGGGTTACAGAGGCCCATGGGTGGTATGCATAGTGTCCACACAAGGGGGGCATTATCATTTATGAGCAAAGTAGGGAGCAAGGGCAGAGGCGGCTGGGCAGGTGGAGTTTTGGGAGCAGTAAGGAGCTGTTTGCAGGAAGCGTCACATCCAGACCTCAGGATCAGCACAGGTCCCACCAGAAGCCACTCAGACAAGTCACAGGGCCTCTGTTCATGGACTTCGGTCCTAGGATTGCTCTCATAGGGCATCTTGGGGAACTGAAGAGAAACTAGACCCTAGAAAGATGAGGGGATCAGGTACCCCCAGATGACAGACCTGTACCCACCTTTTGCTCTGCATCCTGCTGACCTCTGTGCTTTGTGGGAAGCAGGTGGCCCTGTGTGGATTCATTCTGAGCTCTGTAAACATTTAGACTCAAGCCAGCTCCGAGCTGCAGGAGACAGACATCCTTGATTGACCTCCACTGACTGAGATCTCTGCAAATCCTCCAGGCTTCCCTGAGCGGGGACGCCGACGCCATCTGTACCGCTCATAGCCATGTTTCATTTTAACGGTTAATAGTGAATCAAAGTGGAGTCATTATGAAAACAAGGTGACAGGTGTGTCAATAGGAGATCGATTGTGATAAGAGCTACACAGCCTCATTTGACGGCAATCCACAATAATAGAACACTTTCAATGTGTTCCGCTCATTAACACTATGGCAGAAAAGGCAGCAGAAGGCTCAGCTGGGGACCTGCTGCTGAGGACCAGGTGGACACACTTCCAGGGACATTGGGACTCATGACCAGACTCCCCCTGGAAAGGGGCAGATGTCACATGGCTCTCAAAACCCAGAGTTGGCCTTTCACCCCAGGAATCCCGAGCTCAAGACCCTGTCATCCTTGGCTCTCCGTGTCCTGTGGGAAGCATTCTTAGCAAAGTTGGTTCAAGATCAGTGCAGTTCTTTGATCAGATCACATCTATCATGTGAAATAGAGCTTTTGCTTGTATATGTACGAACACACACACACGCCCTCGTGGTGCTCACGTGCTTGCCAGCGGCAGGGTGTGTTTACTGCAGTGGACTGAGGTTAGGCACACAGCTCTAACCCTCTTCCCCCAATCCTTGTTTTGGCTACTGACCTCAACGCTTGCTGGCTCACTCCTCCCCTTCCCACCCAAGTGATTCTCTGGTCTCTCTGTACCTCTGAGATCCAGGTTGCCAACACATGGCGACACCCAGTGATTCATGTGTGTCTGGAGATTCAAACTCCGGAGGTCTCAGGGCCCCTCAGGCCCGCATGCTTGTGCAGGAAGCACACTTAACCATATGAGATATTTCGGTCAGATCCAACACCTTGAGGCAACTGCAGAATAAAGGAGCAGCTGGTTTCCCATGTGAGGATGAGGTTATTGCCTTCTCTGTCAATGGTATGACTGCAGAGAACTCGGGACTAACAGCAGACAGGACAGACACCCAGGTAGTGGGACTGACACACCATACGGAGGCCTGATCTCCAAGGACCACATGCTCCAATAGAACAGAGAGGCAGGAGCCTCAGAAAGCCCATTCCCGGCTCCAGTCCTGGAGGGGAGACAGTGCCTTGCAGCTCAGAGATGTGGGCTCTCCATCCTTCTCCTTTCCCAGCTGTTATGAGGGCCAAGTGCAGATCTCAGAACTGTCGGTGGAGTTCACTGCCATTGGCCATATCCTGTCCCCACCAGTGTGCAGGGAGGGAGGGAGAGGTGCAGGCCTGGACACCGTGTTCATATCCTAATCCATTTCATCCTTGGCAGAGGAAAGGAGCTGAGGAGCAGGAAGTCCACTCTCTGCGGGATTGTGTCCCCTTGTGCAGTGTCCTGAAGTCCTGGGCGAGGGACCCATGATGTAGCCTTACGACTGGTGTCCTCATAGGAAGAGGAGAAGAGTCATGGAGACACAAAGGGAGGAGCCATGTGAACACAGAGGCAAAGAGGGCAGAGATAACTCCACAGTCCCAGGACACTGAGGGACAGCCCTGAAGGCAGGGAGAGTCCCCTGCAAGCCTCCTTGAGGAGACAGCCCTCAGACACTGTGACTTTGTGCAGAGAGCAAACGCCTCTCCCCAGTTTGCCTGCCTCTCAGCCTCCCTTGCAGGGCAGGACCACAATGCAATGCTTTCCAGGACCAAGTAGAGATGATGGCTGAAACCGCTGCTCATGACATGGTCACTTCCAGATTTTAAGCCCACATGCTGCGGAATTCTGCTCTCAGCTCTGTCCTGTGTGCTGTGATGTGTCCTGTTGGTGCAAGTGTGCTGGCATTCAGCCCTCTCTCTGGACAAGATGCTCAGAGTGTCACTTCTAGGCCTGCATCTGAGCCTGGGGACAAAGTCCTGCCTGGAACCAATTCCAGTTGTCCAGAAGAAAGAGACAAAGTTTTCACTTATTATTCATGAAACAGTCACATCGCCTCAAGTGCTAACTTCCCAGGGAAAGATGATTTCTGTGAAATGTCTGCCCCAAAGCAAGAAGAGGCTACGTTTGGTAGTTCCGTTGTAGAAGACATGGAATTCTGAAGGAAGGCGAGTGAGACGAGGGAGGCTACAAGTGAATTTCATAAACATTAATTTCATGGCAAGGAAACCTCAGATACCAGTTCAGTGAGAGGGAGATTCACGTGCAATTCTGAGCAGTAAGATATCACAGGGATTAAGATGGACTAAACCACCCGTTAGCTCTGGGAGCAATGCCATCAAACCACAGGGGAGCTGAGACACTCACGGGACCTTGAGCTCAGTGATGGGCACCTGGCCAGCTGGAGGCCTCGCCCTGAAGATGCACTCCTTCAGGACTCCCCCTCCCAGGTCTTCTTGTCTGTTTCATTTTATAACAGGGCCCAGGAGACCATCACTAATACCCGGTGTAGCCCAGATTGTCATGTCTGTCCTGGGAAGAAACAAAAGTAATGCCATCGGAGCTGAGGACATAGCTTAGCTCAGTTGTGATGTGCTCGCCTCCAACCAGAGGTTGTCCTCTGGCCTACACACACACACACATGCACACGCATGCACACACACGCATACACGTGCACACACACATGCACATACATGTACACACATACACACATACACACTCACACAGGACACACATGCACACACACACTCATGCACACACGTGCACACACGCACATGCGCACACACACACACTCATGCACACGCATGCACACACATACACGTGCACACACGCACATGTACACACATGCACACACATACACACATACACATACACACACTCACTCACACATACTCACACAGGACACACATGCACACACACACACACACACACACACGATGATGCCTTAGGCCCTGCTCTTCTGCAGAGGCCACCACTGATGTACAGATTGGGCCACACAGATGCTGTGGCTGTGGCCCAGTGTTGCTTGTCTATCAGACACTAATCTAAATGGCGTACAACTTTCATGTCATGGAAGATTTTTCTGAAGTTTTCAACTGTGTAAAACCTCGAGTCATCCTTAGCGAGCCATCCAAGCACACTGACCATTGATTTGGACTTTCTGTCACCTGGGTGATCTGGAATCAATGACTCACAGGAGGACAGACAGGTACAGAGACTCTGATCACATGTCAGGCGGGCAGCTGATGTGCTAACCATGCCTACCTTCAATGGATGATCTCTGCCACACTTTCCTGGAACCTGAAGACAGGGGTCTGGACAGCACATTGCTTTGAGAGGTGATATTTGGGGAAGCTGACAGGCCTGGATTCTGGGGATGTGTGGAGAAAGGCTCTTCAACTTGGTGGTCTTTTGTCCATGAAACATTGACTGGAAAGAAAGCAGGGGATCTTCTATGCACACTGCCCACTGGGAAG
>PVHP010021842.1:12020-29126 GCA_004024765.1 Zapus hudsonius
AAGCAGAGACCTTCTGTGCACACTGCCCACTGGGAAGGAAGCAGAGACCTTCTGTGCACACTGCCCACTGGGAAGGAAGCAGAGACCTTCTGTGCACACTGCCCACTGGGAAGGGAGACCTTCTGTGCACACTGCCCACTGGGAAGGAAGCAGAGCCCTTCTGTGCACACTCCCCACTGGGAAGAAAGCATGGGACCTTCTTGCACACTGCCCACTGAGAAGGAGGCAGAGACCTGTGCACACCCCCACTGGAAGGAAGCAGGGGACCTCTTTGCACACTCCCCAGCATCTTCCCCACCTGCTCAACCCTCGAATCCTCCCTCGGCACTCACTGCAGCTGCTTAGTTCCTCCTCAGCTGACTGCAGAAGCTTGCAGGACTCCCCTCCCTCTGGGTGCCTCACATCTACCTGTCATGGAGGCACCTCTGGGGTCAGGTCTGTGCTTCATGCTGCAGACTTGAGAGCGACTAGACAGTCTGGCTTCCTGTCCCTTGCAGACTGGCTGCAGAGATGGTGGGTTTTGGAGCCAGAGATAATCAGGCACACGGAGTTCTACCTCAGTGGGATCATAGCCATGTGTGCTCACACTGGTAGACGACCAGAGAGCTTTCCAGAAGATTTACTGGGTGAGTGGGAGTCCACGGGGACTGAGAGAGGATCAAGGCAGGGGTCCTGTTGGCAGCTGTAGGCCTGGAGGGATTCCTCGGGTGTGTCCCCCAGAACCTGGATGTGACAGTATTTGAAGGACGGTCTTTGCAGATGTAATTGAGTTTGCGGGCTAAGATGAAAACCACCTTGAAGGAGGGGAGGCACTGAGTCCAATCAATGACAAGTATCTTTAAAAGGGAAGAGAAGACACATGGAGCAAGTGACCATGACAGGAGACCCCCGGGAAGAGGCCTTTAGAAGAGACAGGTGACACATGGAAGAGGCCATGAGAGAACAGAGAACACACAGACATGACATCATACAGGGTCAGTCATGGACAGTCCTACAGGACTGGACTGAGGTCAGACATGGACAGTCCTACAGGACCCGACCTCAGGGTCAGTCACGGACAGTCCTACAGGACTGGACCTCAGGGTCAGTCACGGACAGTCCTACAGGACTGGACCTCAGGGTCAGTCATGGACAGTCCTACAGGACTGGACTGAGGTCAGACATGGACAGTCCTACAGGACCCGACCTCAGGGTCAGTCACGGAGAATCCTACAGGACTGGACCTCAGGGTCAGTCATGGACAGTCCTACAGGACTGGACTGAGGTCAGACATGGACAGTCCTACAGGACCCGACCTCAGGGTCAGTCACGGACAGTCCTACAGGACTGGACTGAGGTCAGACATGGACAGTCCTACAGGACCCGACCTCAGGGTCAGTCACGGACAGTCCTACAGGACTGGACCTCAGGGTCAGTCATGGACAGTCCTACAGGACTAGACCGCAGGATCAGCCGACATCTTCGGTTCTGTTGTTTCTCCTGCTCACAGGTTGTGTAACACAGCTCTCTTCCTTAGAAGTGCAAACAGTTTGAAAATCATTTCCTTTGTTCACCTTTCCAGAAAAATCTAATGCCTCCGGGCACTTCTAGAAAAACGTGACTCCAAGAGCATGATGCCCTGCGCCATTCACAGACGGAAATTACCTGTGACAAAGTAAGCAGTAACGATGAGGTCATTTTGGAAATGCCCTTGACAGAGATGGACGACGTGGCCTTCCTGGGTCAGAGCCTCAGCTGTAGCGCTGCCCAGTTCTCAGGGCAGCTGGAGAGAAGGAAGGAAGGAATGCAGGCGCCAGGGGCCTGAGTGATGAGCCTGTGCATCTCGAGAAGGAGAGAGAATTTCATTTTCTCACTTATTATCCCCGACGATGTGTTACCAATGGTCTGTGAAGGGAAAAATGGAGAGAGGCTCAGTAAATTTTCTCGCTGAGCTAAAAAGATTGGGGAAGAGGCAGGGTGAGCTCTTAGCTTGTATTTCTCTTGGAGCTTAAAAAATTAGTTTGCTAAGCAAACCTTTTCATATTCCCATTGGCTAAGAAAATGATGCAATGGATGAAGAGCCAATGAGGGGATGTGACAGCCAGGAAAAGTCGTCTTCATAACCAAGTTTGGGTAAATGCCCTTAGCATGCTCTTTAGAAGCGATAAACATGAGGTATGGTTCCTCTCAGATCCATTTCCAGCCGGAGCCACAGCCACTAAAATGACTTCCCGCAAGCACAGGGGGTTGTTCTTTCCAAGTCAGTTTAGGACTCTGGGTGTTCCTTCTCTGATGTCGCCGCTACAGGAGGTGACCTTGGAAGAAAGTCTGTGCCCCACATCTATAAAGCCAGAGAAGCATCTGCCATTGTTCCCTGGGGAGCCCAGGAGCTCCTTCATGAGAGAGCGTCCTTGAACAGAGAGAGCTAGCGCGGTGTGGTCCAGCTCCTCCTTGTCTGGGGAGGTTGGATCCCCTCCTGCTGGAGCCTTGGCTTCACACACAAGGGGAACCCAGCAGACCCCTCTTTGGCTGTGGTGTTAGTGACCACCCACCTAGTTGTGACTGGTCTGAGGTCGTGAAGCTGGTGAAACTTGAACTTGGGTCTTAGGCTAGCTAAAGGGACTAAGGTGTTTTTGTTTTAATGACATAAAATGAATTAATATAGAACCTGTGCTCAGAACAGGGACTGCAGTGTGGGAAGTATATGTGCTGTGTGTTAGCCACTAATACCCACATCTGAACTGATACTATGCATTTTGCGTTATTAGTTTTCCCAAGACCCTTTTGAAGTCCCAAATGAAGGCATTTGTTCATCCAACAATCAAGAGAGACATTGCCCAGCCAGTGTGTGCTGCAATGGTCTATATTCTTGAGGGAGGTGCTGTGAGATACTTTGGTGCCCGTAAAAGATGTCAAGCTGTGTGGAATGTTGCTCTGGTGCTCAGCCCAAAAGATTCTTTGGGAATCATCAATCCAGATGCTGTGCTCATGGTGTATCCAGGAGGTCTCCCAGCTCCTCTGCATGGATACCTGGGGGTGGAGCCAGGTGCTTATCCAGCCTCTCGGAAGCTCAATTTTCTATTCAATCAAACGGGAGAGAAAACACCTTGTACATATCTCTATATAATTTTTTAAATATTTTATTTATTAATTTTCAAGCGCAGAGAGAGAGAGAGAGAGAGAGAGAGAGAGAGAGAGAGAGAACACCACCTTGTGGCTCTGGCTTATGTAGGACCTGGGGAATTGAACCCAGGGCCTTAGGCACTGGAGGCAAGTGCCTTAACTGCTGAGCCATCTCTCCAGCCCTCTGTGTGACTTCCAGACTTGCCCTCAGTGAAGCAAAGGGGAATTTCCCTGATTATGAACCTTGTAGAAGCCTTGGAAAGAAAGAAGGTGTGGTATAGACCCCAGACATGGTAGGTCACACTTGCAATCCCAGACTTGGGAGGCTGAGGCAGGAGGATAATCGCAACCCAAGGCCATCCCACCCTAAGGCTCCATGGCCTGGGAGGAGGTATCTCTTTCCTTAGTGGACAGCACACCTCAATCTGTGTCGGTCTGTCTGTCCTTGTCTTTTCTCTTCCTCCTTCCTTTCCTCTCGCTTCTTTTTTACTTCTTTGAATTCCTCCTCACGAGCACGACTGCCATGCTTGATGGATTTATATGCCCTGATTCCTATCCTTATAAAGCCTACATGTCTTATTTTGTGTGAGTGTTCATTTTTAATTATTTAACTAAAGCAATGTACATAGCATAAATGCACAGCTTTTATATTACCACAGAGTAGGTAGGTCAAGAAGCAGAGCACTGCCAGCACCCCAGTGACATTCTTGAGAGCTCCTGGTGACCCCACACTTCTTAAAGAAGACCACCATCCTGAACCCCAGAGACCTAAGTCCATAGACATGGGATCTGCTGTGCTGGCTCCTCCACTCAGCGTTCACCTGTCAGATTCATGATCACAGTATGTGGCTGTCATGGTTTGATCCAGGTGTCCCCACACAAACAAATGAATGTGTTCTGAGTGATCGATTCTCAGCTGATGGCAATTCGGGAATTAGAACCTCACTAGAGCTGTGTTGTTGAGGGTGGGCTTATGGGGTTATAAGCCAGCTTCCCCTTGCCAGTGTTTGGCACACCTTCCTGCCGCTGTTTGCAGTGCTGTGGCGGAGGTGATGTCCACCCCTCTGCTCATGCCATCGTTTCCCCTGCCAGGATGGAGTCTCCCCTCGAGTCTGTAAGCTACAACAGTGGCCTTGCTCATTTCAGTGCTGCCTCGAACTCCGTCGAATGAATATATCTCGTGTGCGTGTCCAGCCTTCAGCCTCCTCACTGAAGGTGCTCTGCTAAGTGTGATCAGCAGCTCAAGCTCCTGCCCACATGCTTTCTCTGCCATGACGGACTGGAACCTGCACGGCAGGCTGAAACACACCCTTCCTCCCTCAAACTGATTTTTGTCAGATGGTTTGTCCCAGCAATGAGGAGTTGACTAACACGTCCTCAAGATTTGTTTTTCTTTCTTTTTTTTTATTTTATTTATTCATTTTCTAGCAGAGAGATAGAGAGAGATAGATAGATAGAGAGAGAGAGAGAGAGAGAGAGAGAGAGAGAGAGCACCAAGGCCACACCTTGTGGGTCTGGCTTATGTGGGTCCTGGGGAATTGAACCCAGGGCCTTAGGCACTGGAGGCAAGTGCCTTAGCCGCTGAGCCATCTCTCCAGCCAAGATTTGTTTTTCATCTGGCCCTCGTTTAAAATGCAGCTGGCTCTGACCCCAGGCTCTGCAATGGCTGAGAATTACAAACACCAGAAAACAAAAATTACATCTGCATGTACAGACTGACTTTGCAGTGTGACTGACGGCACTGCTCTGGGTTAGTTATCAGTGACTGCGAGAGGGCTGAGTGCACAGGAGGAGGTTCTCAAGTTCTAAGGAGATACTGCTTTATGGAAGGGATCTGCACACCCACACAGGTCCTCAAAGTGACACATGCAGATACTGAGAAGACAGCGTATCGAGTGTTTTCATCTCCCACCTCTCCTAAGCTGACCTAGACTCCAAACAGATAAAGAGCTGTCGGCCCCTGTTTCTTTTTTTTTTATTATTGTCCATAATGAGTTACAACATTTAGTGGGCAAACAATGAGTTGTTATCCCCAATTCCCCGCTGCCCTCCCCTCCCCACTCCGCTGGATAACCTCCTCCGTGGGTCATCTGGATCAGTCCTTGTGACAGGGGACCATGGAGAGCCTAGTATTCAGCCAGGTTCTCTGTTTCTGATCCTCCCTCTGGCACTGTTCCCTTGCCGTCTGTGCCATGCTGAGAGGGAGGCCCGTTGCATCCATGTATCCCCCTCCCCCCTGTGAGTCACCAAGAGACCACAGAAACAAAGATCTGAATTCAAGACATTGAAAACTCACGCAACCCGTGAATTTTGTTTGTGCAATTCATGCCCACTTGTATTCATCAATGTAATTCCTCATTCTTTCCGTCTCATTTCTGCACTCCCCCTCAGAGCTCACTTTCTTCCTGCTCAGAGAACCTCTCTCCCTGTTTCTTTCAGTGAAGGTCTGCTGGTGACCAGTCCTTGCCTCCCCCTCTCCCTCCTCCTCCTACCGATGGGTCAAACAATCTCCCTTCTGCGCTCACGGGTGGAGGATATTTGGGCTGGGTATAGAGCTCTGGTTCATGGATGCACCTCACTTCAGTGATGTCACACTACCTGTCCGTTATGTAGAGGCTGTGGCCTCACTGCTGTTCCTTTGGTGGGCACATTTCCTTGGTTCCTTTAAGATTCTTTACTATCTTTATTAATATTTGCACTTTGTTCTACGTAACCCTCCCTCTCCAGAGCCCTTCTCTCCTCCTTCCCTGTCCCCTTCCCTCGACTTTCATCACTTATGTCATGATGAGCCGAGATAATCCTTGTTTTTATATGTTTTAGCTAATCCTTATTATTTTATTTATCCCTTTGAATCTATGATAAGATCCTGCAGCAAGTTTGTATCATATTTGTAGATACAGATTTAATTTTAAATATTGTGTTAAACATGGCTTCTTAAAAGCAAGCCGGAGCTAGAGAGATGGCTCAGCGGTTAAGGCATTGCCTCCAGTGTCTAAGGCCCTGGGTTCGATTCCCCAGTACCCACATGGGCCAGACCCACAAGGTGGTGGCCCTGGTTCTCTCTCTCTCTCTCTCTCTCTCTCTCTCTCTCTCTCTCTCTCTCTCTCTCTCTCTCCTTGAAAATGAATAAATAAAATAGTAAAAATAAATAAATAAATCTTTAAAAAATGAATGTCCCATGGAGGAAGTTATCCAGCGGAGTGGGGAGGGGAGGGCAGCGGGGAATTGGGGATAACAACTCATTGTTTGTCCACTAAATATTGTAACTCATTATGGACAATAAAAAAAGAATCAAAAGTTTATACCAAAAGAATTTCGATGGGCTGGAGAGATGGCTTAGCGGTTAAGGCACTTGCCTCCAGTGCCTAAGAACCCGGGTTCAATTCCCCAGGACCCACATAAGCCAGACCCACAAGGTGGTGGCCCTGGTGCGCTCTCTCTCTCTCTCTCTCTCTCTCTCTCTCTCTCTCTCTCTGCTTGAAAATGAATAAATAAAATATTTAAAAAAAAAGAATTTCGAATAAAGTCAAAAGTTCTCAAAAAAAATGAATGTCAGACTAGCTGGCCCATGAGGTTAAAAATAAAAATAAAAATAAAAAAATAAAAGCAAGCCACAGTCAGGCATTCTCTGACTGGAACCCCAACTTTACAACGACTTTAGGTGCTTTGAGAGGTTTATAGTTTCTGTGTTTCCTACCCTGGTGTCCACTATCAGCTGGGGCCCTTCTGGCGGCTTAACTTCCAGTCCGTGGCCTCATCTCCTCCTGTGTACGGTCTGCCCAAGTCTGCCTTTCATTCTTCATATTGTATCTTCCAGATAAGTCCAGATTAGGACTGTGAAATGTTCTATATTTCCCATTTTCTCACTTATTTTCTTGAAGACGTTGATCACTGGCATTTCAAAGTTATCTGCTGATGTAGATGGCTGAGTCACCCATGACCCATGTTCTGCTGTCTCTTGTACACTTCAGCTTGTCCTGCATGACTATATTTCTCCATGAACCTCATGACTGTCCCCGAATGCCTGTCATGGCACCTCCAGAGCTGTGGGGGGCTCACACGCTGCCATCTGCTCCAGCTGGGATTTGCAAACTGTTACCCAAAGGCCAAATCTGTCCTGCTCTCACACTCATATCGCCCATGGGCTAAGAATAGTGATTACATTTTAGATGATTAGAGGAAATGAAAAGGTGATCTGACACAAAATTAAATAAATTAATTTTAATATTTACAATTGAGCTTTGTTGGCCCACAAGTGCATTCATGCTCCCTATGGCTCATGAAAGGCAGACTTGGGCAGACCATGCACAGACCTCAGTAGAAGAGCTGAGGTATTCCACAGAGCCCGTGTGATTAGCAAAGCTGAAAATGTCTACTCTCTGGCCTTTGCCAACAGAAAACTGCCACCCTGGTTAAATGCGAACTAAGCCAAGGGAGACCTAAGCTGTGACCTTGGTCAGGTCGTCCTCCTTCTCGCCTGGGCCCTACAATGCAGTCCCTGAGTGCAGCTGAAGGTCTTCTGTGCTGACACCGGTCCTCCCTCAGGGTCCATCTGTGTCCACTGCACACTGCAGAGGCTGTTCTGCTATAAGGAGAACTTTGGAGCCAGTAAGCCAACCATCTGTCTTAATCTTACATCCTGGCCAGGGGACAACGATGCTGGCTCGGTGGATTTTCCACTGAAGAAATCCCAGGTTCTCCAACATCAACCTCATGCCAGAGCCGATGAGCAGCCCTGAGAAGGAAGGACTCCTGCAGCTGAGCCCTGGAGACCTGACTCCCACAGCTTCTGCAGTTCTCTGATTTAAGAATCTTCCATAGTCTTGTAATTCCTGTGCTCAGAAGACTGAGGCAGGAGGATTATGAGCTTTGGGCTAGCTTGGACTGCATAATGAGACCATGTCTAAAAAAACATTTTAATGGCATTTGTTATAGACAGGATGGTGCAGGAATGGTGGCAAATGCCTATAATACCAGCACCCGGGGTTTGAAGGCAAGAGGATCACATTTCTAAGACCATCCTTGGCTATTTATTTAGTTCAAGGCCAGAATGTACTACATGAAATCCTGTCTCAAAGAGCCAAAAAATGGCATCCTGCACACATCATAACAATACACGTGTGGGGGGAGACCTTCAAGATTAGACAGGATATTGTGTATGCGTGTGTGTGTGAGGTCTGTGTGCTCGTGTGTGCATATTTGCATGTGTGTGCACGAGCATGTGTATGCACACTCATACAGCACAACTTCAGGTGTTATTCCATCTCCTTTGAGATGTGTGTGATAGGGCATTTAGTGCTAGCTTTAAAAGCGTATTCTTAAATATTAAGATCTTGAATACAACCTACAATGTTCCTTGCTAATTTTTGCAATGAAAATAGTGAAATGTAGGCTGGAGAGATGGCTCAGCAATTAAGGCTCTTGCCTGTAAAGCAGAAGGACCTGAGTTCAATTCCCCAGTACCCACATAAAGCCAGATGCACAAAGGAGCTCATGCATCTGGAGTTCGTTTGCAGTGGCTAGTGTACCCACTTTCTCTCTCTCTCTTTCTCTCTCTCTCAAATAAATAAATAAAATATTTTAAAAATAGTGAAATGTAATGCCAGTGTTGACAGACAGTCTGTTCTTGGAACAAGACATACAGACAGATGTGAGGAGCAGAGCCCGGGTGCAAGGCCATGGGAGGGAAACTTTGCTGGTGGTAGGACTGACTACACAGGAGTTCGGAAAGCCATTGATGAGGGGATCTGATAGCCATACGGGGGAACTTGGGCTCTTTCCCTTCTGCCATCAATCATGAGAAGAGATTCCAGGAGGCAACCGTTCTCCTCTCACTGATAAGCCAAGGACCACAGATAAGCACATTAGCTCTCAGTGTTCCTATCCCATTGACAAGGGCCAAACACAAAACATAAAAAACACAGCCCTCAAGTTATTGATGGTGTGAACTAGAGTCCCTTTCACTGAATGTTGGGCAGGAGAACGAGGACAGCATGGCTAGGTGACGGCAGCAGAAAGACTGCATGCAGTGAGAGACTGTGCGGAGAGAAGCCACGAAGACACACGGGAGGAACAGGCGTGATGTCAATGACCGTAAAGGCTCATGGGACTCATGGCCTTGAGCTTTTAGTGGATACACTTCTTCCCAATTGACTAGCCCACTCCCATTCCTGGGAGTGCCTTTCTCTCTCTTACTCAACTGCCTCTACTTCAGCTACCATATTACACGCCTCTGGTATGATTCCTTGTCCTGTGACACGAGAAGACTTCAGCAAGGAGCCTCCAAACTCAGAGCTGCACCTGTAGTATCCTGTAACACTGTTGTCTAAAACTAAATATAAAGTTATCAGAACTAACAAAAGTGTTCCTGTCCTTCCATATGACGGACTATTTTTTTTACTAAAGTTTTTTAAACCGAACATCATCACAAGCGCACTTATAAGTGAGCCACACAATTATTGTGGTGTTGGATAAACAGGAAAAAAATGAGCAATTTGCAGTGTCATAGTCTGCTCATGCACCACTGTGATGAACTTCCAAACCAGGAACAGTTTTATAGGAGGAAGACATTTATTCTTAAATGCTTAAAGATCCATGCAGAGAGAGACAAAACCATCACCAAAGACAAGCACACTCACAGCAAACTACAGGAACTCCAGCAGCCTGGCAGGCAGACCTCACTCGTGGTGCCAAATTCTGCATTAGTCAGGGTTCTCTAGAGGAACAGAGCCAACAGAATGAATTGTAGTAAAAATGGAGATTTGTTGGATTAGCTCACAGCAGTCCCACAATAGCCGTCTGCAAGCACGGGAGTCAAGGAACCAGTAACCACTGAGTCCATGAGGCTGGATGCCTCAGCAGTCCCAATCCAGCACTAAAGGCCTAAAGGCTTCCTGGGAGCCGCTGGTCTTCATTCCAGGCTGGAAGGCTGAGGAAGCTTCATTCCAATGCTGATGGAGAGACGCATGACAAGCACCAGAAGCCAGGCGGACAGGCAGAGAAAGAGATTTCTTTCCCCTTTATATAGCTTTCAGGCAGGCGCTTACAACCCTATCCTAGACTTGTTGGCTTCCTGAGTCTCTGGAATTTCCTTCCTGCACTGTCCTCCCAGGAAGGGATGCTAATTTCTAGCTTCTTTACATCCTGCCCCCTACTGAGAGGCTGCCTTCCTGTGAACACCCTCAGAGACCCACCCACGATGGCTAAACAGGTGAAGCTGACAACAGAACATAACCATCACAGCATGTCAGCAGCTGAAGCCCTGGATGAAAAAATACTTGATCACACGGAATGTTTCACAGTCACCCCCAGGACTGATCCAGACGGCCCACAGAGGAGGATATCCAGCCGATTGGGGATGGGGAAGAGGGGTATTGGGGAACTGGGGATAACAACTCATCATTTGCCCATTAAATAATGTAACTCATTATGGACAATTAATAAAACATAATCTACACATATCACATAACTTTTGCTATATAGAGAGTTTAAAGCCAGTTTCGGGCAGCTTGCAGCAAATTTCATAGTGTCTTTGTGTCACACAGGTGAATCTGCATAAAATGCTCACACAGCCTGGCATATAGAAACCGATGAGTGAGCCAGGCTCGGTGGTACATGGCTATAATCCCAGCATTCGAAAGAGCTGAGGCAGGAGGAGGATGCACTTGAGATCAGTCTGGGTTACATAGTAAGATTCTGTTTCAATTTTTTAAAATATTTTATTTATTCATTTTCAAGCAGAGAGATACAGAGAAAGAGAGAGAGAGAGAGAACACCAGGGCCACCACCTTGTGGGTCTGGCTTATGTGGGTCCTGGGGAATTGAACCCATGGCCTTAGACACTGGAGGCAAGTGCCTTAACTGCTGAGCCATCTCTCCAGCCCTGTTTCAGTTTTTAAAATATGTCATCCATCATTAAAATTCTGGGACAAAATACATGACAAAAGTCAGTTTACAGAAGGAAGGGTTTATTTCCACTTACAGTCTCAGTGCACATTCCATCACAGTGGAGAAGGCTGGCAGCAGGAGCTTGAGGCAGCTGGTCACATTCAGTCCAACTGAGGAAGCAGACAGCAGTGAATGCTGGGTGCTCAGCCAGCTCTCTCCTTTCTATATAGCCCAGGACCCCAACTCATGGAGTGGTGTCACCCACAGTTAAGGTGAGTCTCCCCCCCCCCTCCGTTCACGTAATTACATAATCCCTGAAGGGTGATTCTAGTTCCGGTCCAGTGATGGTTAATATAAACCACGACAAATGCACGTGTTATAAGAATGCATGCAGGCTGGAGAGATGGATGGCTCAGCGGTTAAGGCATTCACCTCCAGTGCCTAAGGCCCTGGGTTCAATTCCCCAGGACCCACATAAGCCAGATCCACAAGGTGGTGGCCCTGGTTCTCTCTCTCTCTCTCTCTCTCTCTCTCTCTCTCTCTCTCTCTCTCTCTCTCTCTCCTTGAAAATGAATAAATAAAATATTTAAAAAAAAGAATGCATGCATGGGCAGGCATATTCAAGAATAGACTTAGTACTTTAATGGTGGTGTCTCACTTTTGCTCATGAATTGGCTACGTTCATTGTATTTGGACTTTAAGATGAGCTGTTATAATCTTAGGACCTTCACTATTGGGAGCATCGTGGAGAGAATACCGAATTTTAAAGGAGGAAGCCCTGTTGGGTGCATGCTTCCCCTGCCGTTCTGGAGGATGGGCATCTGCAGCCTCATGGAAATGAACGAGACAAATGTTGGTTTCAAGTACCTGTCACTCAACAAGGACAAGACAACTACAGCCCTACAGGATAGCCCTACAGGAGAGAAGTCTAGGACCAGCCTACAGGACAGAAGTACAGGACAGCCCTGAGCTCCTAACATGGAATCATGTGCCGCTCCTTCCAGAAACAAGTGCCTCTCTTTAGCTGCTCTGTGCCCCTCTTGCACTAACTTTTGAGGTGCAGTATTTTTCCATTAAGAAACTGAGCAAATAACAACGCACTTGACATTATTCTTTCCAGACCCCAGCTTGCTTTTTTTTAAACAACAATTTAAGGCTTTCAGCTGCCCATGCAGGACATTTAGAGCTTTTTGTTTGTTTTACCAGCTCAGTGATAAATGTCTATGGGTAATTTAAAAAGAAGAAAGCCCCCAGTGGGTTGATTTACAATATTTCCTTGAAGTTTTGTCTAGCCTCGTGGGATGCAGACGTCATGATCCAGGGTGTCAGTTCCCCAAAACTCCAGCTCATAATTTCCTCAACAGGTGACTGCTCTGATCTGACCCTTCTTATGAAGCTCGCCAGATGCTGTGTCTTATGTGAAACATACAAAGCAGAAAGATGACACTCCTTGTGGACAAACAGTATCACTGTGTCCGTGGGGGATCTAGCAGCAATGAAATGGACAGCCACTTCCACAGGGCTGAACGGGAGCGAACTGAATGAAGGGACCTTCGGATGGTGAAGGGGACATAAGGCATGCTGCACACACACCGTGCCCTCTGCACACACACACACCAAGCCCTGCACACACACACCATGCCCTGCACACACACACCATGCCCTGCACACACACCATGCCCTGCACACACACCATGCTCTGCATACACACCATGCCCTGCGCACACACCATACTCTGCACCCACATTATGCCCTGCACACACACCATGCCCTGCACATACACCATGCTCTGCATACACACCATGCCCTGCACACACACCATGCTCTGCATACACACCATGCCCTGCGCACACACCATACTCTGCACCCACATTATGCCCTGCACACACCATGCCCTGCACACACACCATACTCTGCACACACAGCACGCCCTGCACACACACCATTCTCTGCACACACAGCATGCCCTGCACACACACCATGCCCTGCACATACACCATGCCCTGCACACACACCATACTCTGCACACACACTATGCCCTGCACACACCATGCTCTGCACACACACCATAACCTGCACACACACCATGACCTGCACACATACCATGCCCTGTACACATACACCATGCTCCGCGCGCGCACGCGCGCGCGCGCGCGCACACACACACACACACACACCATACTTCCTCCTGTGCACATGCACAGATCACTCCTCTTCATTGTTCTTCTGTCTGAGAACCCTCCCAGGAAGCCCCAGCCTCCCTGGGCTCCAGAGCTCTCGTTCATAACTCTTCACTCCGCTAGAGTGCTTGGCTCTGGTGCTCTTCTCTTTCCCTGTGCGACTTCTAGAAAATTCCTCAGGCCAAAAACCCAGGCACACACTCGTCTTGCTTGTTTCCTCCTCTAGGATCCTAGCCCTGTCTCACCTGCTGTCTCAGGTCTGGAACAGATGTTCCGCATTTTGTCCAATCTGCTTCCTGCTTAGTGGAGGGCAAGGTCCAGCTTCTCCATATGGCCAGGTCTGGGCTGTTGCCTGGTCATCAGTTCTGCTCTGGAGAAGGAAGAAGGTGGGTCTAAGCAGTCTTGTCAGGCCTGAGTCACTGAGGTCACAACCATCTTTACCTCTAAAAACAGCGCGAGTCACGCCTTCAATGCGCATGGGCCAGTCATGGAATCTGAGGTTCAACGTCATTGCTCACACAGGACAGTCTTGGAATCTGAGGCTCAAGGTCATTGCTCCATCTACCAATAGCGCCCACCCCATCCTGGTGTCCGCACCCTGGCTGGTCAAAGTCCACAGTGAGGAGCCCCACCCCTTCCCTGACAGGGGCCCGGCCATGACCCTGGAGATGGCTCTGAGGAGGGCTCGCTAGGCTCACTGGCTCCGCTGTGGATCCCCTCGTGCTGCCCTGCAGCTGGGCTTTCACTTTCTTTGTCTCAACGTGGTGAGAATGGCCAGGTGACCCACTCCATCTCTTGAGTCCATCAAAGTGCTCAGCACCACCTTCCCAGTCCATAATCCCCTGGCCCCTGCATCTATCACTCCTCTGCACAACTGGGTGCCCTCAAGCCTGGGGCTCCTTCACACACAGTCTACAGCTCCTCCCACACCCTCTCAGAGCACTGGGGGTTCCCCCTCAGCCACCAAGGACAGCATCCCAGTCCCCCCCACTAGGGAACAAAACACCCTGTTCTCTTTCTAGGGCTCAATGATGGGGTCTAGACTGAGGTTTAAAATAACTGAGGCTGAGTTCCTTAGGGAGTGAAGGAGGACAATTCTCTCAATAGTGGTGAGTGAAGAGACCCCAAAGTTTTGAAAGTTCCCCCCACAAAGCAGTGGGCCATTCCTTGCCATGGCCTGGGTCCCCGGATGTGCTCATTCCTCTGGACTCCAGAACTGATGTGCTCAGGATGACTCAGTCCCTGGACACACCTCACATTAAGGCACAGAGGCCAAGCCCGGGACCCTGTGTCACAAGGAAATTGTCTCTTGGCATTGAATCACACAGGCCTTGATTCCCGCCACTGTCACAGTGACCTTATGCCTCACACATCGTGTGTCACTGCATAGTGTCACAGGGACCCTGCCTCCTGAACCAATGTCAGTGAGACTGCTTTCAGATGTCACACCCCTTGCTGCCTTCGTGGAGTTTTCTTTTTCAATAGGAGCCATGGTCTGTACCTGAATAGACATGGATGAATGGGGGGTCTTGGGGAGGGGTGACACAGGTGATGGCAGCAGGGTAAGACATGGCTGTCATCACTTCACACACCTGTGGAGGAAGCCCATCTGCAGGTCTCTGTCCCTCTCCCGCTCCCCAGGCTGCTTTGTAAGAACAGGATAGAAATCGTGTGGTGGTTTCATCCAGGTGTCCCCATGAAGGTATGTGTTCTGAATGCTCGATCCCCAGGAGGTGGAAATTTTGGAATTGGAACCTTATTGGAGCTGTGTTGTTGGGGGCAGGCTTATGGGGGTTTTAAGCCAGCTTCCCCTTGCCAGTATTTGTGGCAGTATTCCGGCCACTTTTTGCAGTGCTGTGGTAGAGGTGATGTCCACCCTCTGCTCATGCCGTTGCTTTCCCTGCCAGGATGGAGCTTCCCCTCGAGTCCATAAGCCAAAATAAATCAATTTCTTCCTCAACAAGTTGCCTTTGGATGGGTTCTTTGTTGCAGCAACAAGAAAGCTGACTACAACAGTTTTGGTACCAGAGAGTGGGATCGATCTGTCATTGCTAGATCCCTCATTCTGTGGCTTTGAACATTTGGAGCTGATTTGCAGGAGGAGGATTGTGGAAGGATTTGAAACCTTGGCCTTAGAGATACCTTGCAGTGCTGTAAGTATAGCTTCATGGATTATGCTGGTCAGAGTTGGAAAGACCTGAATACAGTAAGAACTATGGACTTTGAGGTTTTGTTTATGAGTGTGACAAAGAACTTTATTGGGACTGGTCTGGAGGCAGTTTGTGTGAGAGGCTTGCTGCATTCTGCCTGCCTGTGTCCTGAGATCTTACACAGGGTTGCTTTGCATAGACATGGACTGGTGTGAGCAGATGGAGATGGCACAGAAACGAGATCTTTGGGCCGAAGTGACTGCTTGTTCAGCTGCAATTCTTTGAGAAATGACAACCATTGAGATTGGGCCAGGCGATCTGCATTGGGACAGCAGGAAGAATGCGGACTCTTTTGAAGTAGGGAGCCTGACTGCTGAAGGAGGTTTCCTGTTCTTCAAAGTTGGCTTTATTTCCCCTCCCCCATTTAACAAGCTGGTAGCCCACCTGGCACTAGGAAGTATCACAAATGCAGGAAAGTGGGTCGTTGGATGTGCAACATGATTTTATTTTGGAAATGGCCATGGGCAATGTGAAGCAGGTGTGTTGGATCACCTGTGTGGAGGTCCAATGGAGCCATGAGGATGAGCCATGGGTTGCAGTGGAGACCCAGTGAAATGCCAAGACTATGGGATGGCTGCCAAGGAGAACTGCCAGCACCGGATGAAGTTTTCCTAGACTGTGAGTAGCTGAGCTGGAGGGGTGGAATTGGAACTCTAGCGACCAGTTATTGGTTATTGTTGGACTTGGAGTTATAGAATTTGATGTTTGCCCTCTTTGTTTTAAATCTTGTATTGGTTGAAATGCCCAGTGCTATCTTTGGCAGTGTGAATGTTCTGTGTCATTATGGGTTTGTGTTTTTGGTATTAAGGCTCAGTTGAAAGACGTTTGAGTATCATTGAGATTGATAAAGATTGTGGGGACTTCTGGAGTTGAGCTGAGTACATTGCATTTTATATCATATATGATTATTAGTTTGTTGGGGACAGGGGCGGATTGTGATGGTTTGAACCAGGTGTCCCCCACAAATGAATGTGCTCTCCATTCTCGATCCCCAGCTGATGGCAGTTTTGGAATTGGAACCTTGTTGGAGCTGTGTTATTGGAGGCGGGCTTATGGGGGTTCTAGCCAGCTTCCCCCAGCCAGTGTTTGGCACAGCTTCCTGCTGTTGTTAGCAGTGCTGTGTGGAGGTGATGTCACCCTCTGCTCATGCTGTCATTTTCCCTGCCATGATGGAGCTTCCCCTCTGTAAGCCAAAATAAACCCATTCTTCCACAAGCTGCCTTTGGTTGGCTTCTTTGTCACAGCAATGAGAAGGTTAACTACAACAAATAGACCCCTTGGAATCCCCTCACATGCTCTCCCAAGGTCTGTCCCCCTCAGGGTCCCCTCACATGCTCTCCTGTGGTCTTTCCATGCTATAAGGACTCAGGGTCCAGGCAGGCAGCATTTGCTCCATTCACAGCCTGGGCTCCTGACAGCAGCCCCACCACAGCTGAGAGCATGGATTATCCAGTCACACTGTGGGGAGGAGGAGGAGGCATGCTTTCTTTTTGCCACTGTGCAGACTTGTCCAGACTGGGCTGGAGCGTGAGTCTGGGCAGCTGCCCAAGTTTTCCCTAGAACATTGGGTCAAAGCCACTTCCAAGTCCCTCTGCCATTACTATTTAATGTGCCCATCACTCAAGTTTAGGAGCCTTGTTTTCACAGATTATAGTGGGAACCAGCAGCTTCACGGGTCAAAACACCATGAAAGAGGCCACTATTGAACAAAACCAAGGACACGGGGG
>PVHP010021843.1:0-29249 GCA_004024765.1 Zapus hudsonius
TTTTTTTCTCTCTGAAAAATACAACCAAAATTACAAGAAGGAAGCTCCTAGGGGAGACAGGGAGACTCAAGAATTTGACCTTCTCCTGTTGTGAGGCTGATGGGGTCTAGTCCTTTCCTGGTAAAATCTAGAAATTAGGATGGAGACTCTCAGTCAATTTCCTTCCCTCAGGTTCTTTCAACCTTTTGAAAAGTTACCATGCCCTCACTATTTTTATTTCTGATGCTTTCGCTGTTTTTTCACCCCTAGGATGAAAGTAAACTTCAAAATGAAACTCCTGTGGAATGGAAGACAGACTTTCTCTGGAAAGCCAGGCCCATTGCTTCAGAAATGCTGGTGCTTCCCACCAGTACTGATAGACCACATGCCGTTAACTTATTTTCAAAAGGAGACATTCTTTACAGCTCCTATAACAAAAGTTCCCTGCCTTGGTCTAAATAATTTATAGTATGTCTCATTTCTAATTTTAAATTGCCCAGAACATATTACTCCTGTCAGACATCAACATATTAAAAGAGAGCTTGTGAGCATTTCAGAAGCATGTTTGAAGCATTGAGCAGTCCCCTGGCATCTTTCTTCCTCCCAGCCATTTTTAGTTCCCAAGTTTTTTGGGAAACTTACATAGCCAAGTTTCATGTCAGAGCTGAAAAGATACCCAAATTAGTTCTGGGTCTCCAGAGGTCACAAAAAGGATTTATTATTCATATCATACACCTATGATCAGACAGTCATCTACGTTTAATAATTTACATTTCAAAGAATCAATAAAAATATCCCCTTTTAAATGATATATTTTTGTTTAAAAAGCTGGCTATCTCTTGTGCAATTCATAACTCCTTACCCCAGTATGTAAACCGAGGAGTGTTCCCAGTGGGTAGGGGACCGAGAGGAGGGAAACGGGGGTACCATTACAAGATTTGCTCATACAATGTATCTAATTATTGATAATAAAGATATTTTTTTAAAAAGCTGCTCTTCTTTTTTTATCTTAAATATATATTTATTGTCCATACTGTGTTACATTATTCAGTGGGCAAACAATGAGCTATTATCTCCAATTCCCCAATGCCCCCCCTCCCCATCCCCAATCAGCTGGATATCCTCCTCCGTGTACCATCTGGATCAGTCCTTGTGTCAGGGGGCCCTGGATAGCCTAGTACTCAGCCCGGACCTCCTGGCTCAAGTGTGTTGTTGCTGTAGGGTGCCATACCTCTGGATAGTCTCCCCCACCACGCCTCTCACAATCTTTCCGCCCCCTCTTCCGCATAGTTCCCTGAGTCGTGGTGGATGAGTATTAAGGCTGCTTTAAGATTGTGAGTTTAGGGGTCTTTGTGTCTAAGATCGTTGGTTTCTGTCTCACTGGCTTGAAAGTAAGTACAATGGACTAAAAATTATTTTTAATAAGTAGAAAATTGTATGTACAATTCATCTGTTGGTACCAGTTTCCTTCCTCGGTGGGCTGTCCTCAGTGGGATTGCTGGAATGCTCCCTGGAATGGAGGGTGGAGCTGTGCAAGTAGTAGACAGTTGGGGGGGTGGATCTGGATATTCCCCCCACCATGGCTCTTACCATCTTTCCACCCCTCTTTTGCAAAGTTCCCTGAGCCATGGTGGGTGAGTTCAGCTCAGCAGCCTCTGGATTTTTGCTTTGGAGCATTTCAAGTGTCCAGTGTGTCTGTCTCCATTACCCTGGCACAGGTTGTTGGGCCCACTCACTGTGGGGGCAACACTCTTGCTCATCTTGGTAATTCTTGTGTGGTTTCATCTGGGCTGATGTGTTAAGGGTGGTTCATCTCCTGCCAGGGAGTCAGCTGTAATTTCTGGTCTTGTTGGTTGAGGTTGTCCATGGTTCTTGCTGCCTTCTGAAAAATCAAAACAGATTCTTCAATGGAAAGTGAGATCAACATAGGTTAAATGGGATAAGTATTGCTAATTTGGGGAGATTATAATTGGTGTAGCCTCTCTTTAGGTTAGTGGAAGCTTCTCCTTGGAGTCCAGATTCTTGGTCTCCATAGGAATCGGCTTGGATCCCAATTCCAGCTAGGGGTTCCTTGCCACTGAGCAGATCTCTGCCAGTCAGAGAGCCCTTGATTATCTTTGCTAAGTGCCACTATTGCACAGGTGTGCACATCTTGTCATGCTGGTTGCTGTTGTAATAGCAGTGTCCCCTGCTGTCTCCCAACATTGTTGGAGAGTCCCTTACTGCTTCTCTAGACCTGGGAGAGCAGTCTTGTGGCCTTTTAAGTTTCAGTTCTCCCAGACTTGTTGACCTCCTGTGTCTCCTGAGCCTTCCTTACTCCCTGAGGAATATTTCAGTTCAGAGGGCATTGCTGTGCAATGTATGTTAATATCAATCATGGCATTGTTCCTTTTGCAACAGTCTCCTCTGTTAAGCCACAGAGGGAAACACTTCTGCCATGGTTTGGGTAAAAGTGGTTTCAGGGAAAACAGAAGCCATTTGAAACAGTTATAGAAGGATCAGCACCTTCAGGAGGGTGACTTGTGCTTCAGCATTTTTGGGTAGCTTCCTCAGCACATCGATGACTGCCCAAAACAACCAGTGGCTGGCCTAGGGGTTGGCCAGATTGCTACCTTCTTCTTTTAACTTTTTATTGACAACTTCCACAGATACAGACAATATCCCATGATCATAATCCTCTCTTGCCATCCCCTTTTCCCCTGGAGAAAGTTTCATTTTTTTTTTTTGGTTAAATGATACAGATATGAGGAGTTTGAATGGCATAAGAGAGGATGTGTTCTTTTTAATCTTCAAAATACATTGGCTTCTACGTCTGCCGCTCCTGTGTGGTCCAGCATCGCTGAAAATTATTTACTTACTGATGGAATCATGCTCATTTCATTCAATAGTGTCAAAATCCATGAGGGTCACCTTTCTACGTGTAGCAAGAATTCTGCATTAGGAAGTAGCTGATGAATACAAAAACTACATCAAGGAGCTAGGGATTTGGCTAATTGGTTTAAAGGCACTTGCTTGCAAAGACTGGAGGTCAGGGTTTAATCATTTTCCTAGTATCCTCGTAAGATCAGATGCACAAGATGGTGCACGTGTCTGGAGCTCATTTGCATGTGCAAGAGGCACTGGTGTATGCATAGACTCTCCCTTTGTGTATCTTTCTGCAAACAAACAAACAAACAAATAAATAAATTGATTAATTAAAAAAAGAAAAATACATCAAGAATTCTTTCCAATTGGTGAAGAGAATTTTAACTTTTCTCTACGAACTTGGATTCCATCAGCATCATCAAGCAACATGGGCAAACACTTTCTAGTTGAGGACAAGACTGTTGAGGACATGTTCAGTTTACAAAACCGGAAGTCAATCTTATCCAATTTCATTTGCATCGACATTCAAGTACAAGTGTATGTTCTCCACCAATAGAAATCATGCTATTTATTCAGATAATGCTATTTATTCAGATAACGAACTTGAGAGAAACTTAGTGATAATAGTGAAGCATGGGAGGTCTTTCCATCTTTTTTATTCTCAACTTCTTTCAGTGGTTTTATATTTTCTTTGTACAGGTCTTTCACTTCCTTGGTTAGTGTGGTAGTCAGCCATATGCCACTGGGATGAATCTCCAAACCAGGAACAGTTATGGGAGGAAAGGATTTATTGAAGCTAAAAATCCAGGGGAAGTTCTTTGATGGTAAAAGAGGCTGGCCCGCTTCACAGGTCCAAGCAAAGAGAAAAGCCTATGACCATTACCATACACACAACAATACAGGTGGGGTGGGGAAGGGGTAGGTTTCCTTCCCTTTTATATAACTTTAGTGCAGGGTCTAGCAACCTTATCCCAGACTTGTTGGCTTCCCAAGTCTCTGGAATTTCTTTCCTGTACTGCCCTCTTAGGAAAGGATGTTTATTTCTAGCTTCCCTGAGCTTCCTTAATCCTTCCTCCTACAGAGAGGCTGCCTTCCTATAAACATCCTCAGAGACCCACCCAAGATGACTAAGAAGGTCAAGCTGACAACAAAATGTAACCATCACAGTTAGTGATATTCCAAGGTAGTTAATTTTTTGTGGCTATTGAAAACAAGATAGTGTTACTTAACTCTTTCTCCATGTGTTTTTCTTTGGCACATAGGAAGGCTACTGATTTTTGTGTGTTGATTTTGTATCTTGCCACTTTACTGAACCATTAGAAGTTTTTTTTTTTTGTGTGTGTGTGGAGTATTTTGTTTCACTTAAATACAGAATCATGTCATTTGCAAATATGACTAATTTGCATTCTTCCTTGACAATTTGTGCCCCTTTTATTTATTTCTCTTGTCTTATTGCTTGAGCTAGGTCTTCAAAAACTATGTTGAAAAACAGTAGTGAGAGCACCTCTGTATTGTTCCAGACCTTAATGGGAATGCTTCAAGTTTTTTTCCCATTTAGTAAGATCTTGGCCTTAGGTGAATTATAAATAGCCTTTATTATGTTGTATTTGTTTCCTTCATCCCTAACCTCTCCAGTGGTTTAATCATGAAGGGGTATTATATTTTGTCAAAGGCCTTTTCTGCACCTATTGAAATAATCAAGTGATTCTTGTGTTTAAGCTTATTTATGTAGTCAGTTAAATTTATCAATTTCTGTATGTTGAACCATCCCTGCATCCCTGGAATGAAACCTACTTGATTGAACTCGATGATACTTCGTTTGTGAGGTTTTCATTAAGAATTTTTGTGTCTCAGTTCATTAGGGATATCTATAATCTCTATTTTTGTTGGATCTTTGTTTTAAGGTATTAGACTAATGCTGGCTTCATAGGCATTTGAAAGTATTCCCTCTTTTCAATTGTAGGAAATAGTTTGAGAAGTGGTTTTAGTTTTTGAATGAAAGTGTCTTAGAACTTAGTGGTGAATCTTTCTGGGCCTAGACTTTTTTTTTATTACTGGGAGTTTTAAAATTACTTTCTCAAATTCATTTAAGATAAGGGGTTTGTTTAGAAAGTCTATCTGTCTGGATTGAGTTTTGAAAGGTGATATGAGTCAAGGAATCCATCTATTTCTTCCAGGACTTCCGATTTTGTGGACTACAGTTTCTTGAAATATTCCTTGATGATTCTTCCAATTTCACTTCTCTCAGTTGTGATGTCTCTATTTTCATTTTCAGTCTTGTTGATTTGAGTCTTTTCTTTTTTTCTTTTGACAGTTTGTCCAATAGTTCATAAATCTTGCTTATTTCTTTGAAGATCCAGCTCTTCTTTTTGTCAATTTTTAAATTGCTTTCTTTATTTCCAGTTTATTGATTTTTGCTTTCATCTTGATGATTTCTTTCCATCTGGAACTTAGGGGTTGGGACTTTTCTTCTCTTCCCAGTGCCTTCAAATGGATGCTTAAGCTACTGATTTGAGATCATTCCGCTTTTGTAATGTAGGCATTTAGTGCTGCTATAAACTTTCCTCTTAGAACTGCCTTCATTGTGCCCCATAAGTTTTGGTATGTTGTGTTTTTATTGTCATTAAGTTTGATAAATTTATGAATTTTCCTTCTGACTTCTTCCACAACTCATCCATTTTTTAATAGTAGGTTGTTCAGTCTCTAGGAGTTGATGTGTTTTCTCTTGTTACTGTTGTTGACTTCTAGCTTTAATGCATTCTGGTCAAATATACTGCTAGGGGATTATGTCACTTTTTTGAATTTGGGGAGACATGCTTTATGTCTTTATATATGGTCTAAGAATGTGTATTCAATAAAATTAGGGTAGAATATTCTGTAGATGTCTGTTAAGTCCATTTGATCTATGATTTTGTTTAGCTCCATTGTTTCTCTGTTATTTTCTGCTTTGAGGGTTTATCTATTGATGATAGCAGGTTATACGAGTCTCCTACCATTATTGCATTGGGATTTATACCTGTTTTATTGTCTAGTAAATTTTTCTTTATAAAATTATGTGCCCCTTTGTTTGGTGCCTATAAGTTTATGACTGTAATGTCATCTTGTATTGTTCCTTTAATGAGTATGAGGTGGCCTTCTTTGTCTCTGTTGATTACTTTTGGTTAAAGTCTATTTTGTCTGAAATCAATATTGCTATCCCCGCTTGTTTCTTGTTTCTGCTTGCTTGTAATGTCTTTTATCATCATTCTACCCTTTGGTATTGCTTATCTTTAATTGTAAGATGGGTTTCTTGTATACAGCAAATGGATGGATCCAGTTTTCTGATCCAGCCTGTTAACCTGTGTCTTTTAATTAGAGAGTTGAATCCATTAACATTCAGAGTTGTAATCATGAGGTGTGATTTAATGCCTGTCATGTTGAATGTTTTGTGGAGTTTGGTGTTTTCTTAGTCATTGTACACTTTTATGTCCATTTGACTTTTGATTGTTTCCTTTTCTCTCCTTGTGTGCTTGTTTGTTTTTATCCTGGGTGTAGAGGATTCTATACAGCATTCTCTGTAAGGTTGGCTTCTTGCTTATATAATCATACAGCTGGCTTATATCGTGTTCACATGAGGAATAACTTTGTTCATACAGTAGTTTGACTTGGCAGCCGTGATCGTGTAACTTTTGAAATACTTTGTTCCAGGTTCTTCTGGATTTGCAAGTTTTCATGAAAAATCTGAGGTAATTCTGATGTAATGAGCTATTTTCTCTTACAGCTTTCCGTAGTGTCTCCTTGTGTTCTGTGTTTAGCGTTTTGATAATTATGTGCCATGCAGTGTCTCTTTTCTGGTCCTGTCCATTTGGTGTTCTCTGCACTCCCTGTACCTGGATCTGTTTCTCTTTTGTAAGGATGGGAAATTTTTTCTTTGATAATTTTGTGGAAGATTTTCTCTGTGCCCTTGAACTTTATTTTCCCCCTTCCTGTATGCCTATGATCCAAATATTTGGTCTTTTTAAGGTGTCCCACAGTTCCCTCATGTTCTATTCCCACATTTTTTTAACTTAATGATGTCCTCAAGTTCCCATTTTCTGCCCTCCGTGTGATCTACTCTGTGAGGCTTTCTTAGTATCATTTAGGAGTGTTATTCCATTTCTGTTTTCTGTTATGCTTTTCTTCAGCATTTCTGTTTCTTGCTTAAATTCCATTTTCATTTCTTGATTTGACCTTTTTATTATCCTGCATTTGTATAGGTTCTCATTGAGCTCATTCCATTGACCCATATGCTCATTTATTCATTGATTCTCCAGAAATTCCTTCAGCCTTCTGCTGATATCTTTGGATTGTTTTTGGCTTGATTAAACCATCTATGGAGTACTGTTTCCTGATTCTCCTTGGTTTCCTTCAGCCACCGACTGAATTGTTTTTGTTGATTTTCTTCCATTTCTTTCATCTGTAGATATCTGTTAAGTCCATTTGATCTATGATTTTGTTTAGCTCCATTGTTTCTCTGTTATTTTCTGCTTTGAGGGTCTATCTATTGATGATAGCGGGTTATACGAGTCTCCTACCATTATTGCATTGGGATTTATACCTGTTTTATTGTCTAGTAAATTTTTTTGAGCCAAACTTTGATTTGTTATTTGAGTTCTTTTTGCCACTTTTCTTCCCTTCTCTTGAGCCATTCTTGGCATTCCTGTTTGGTTATTCTTTGACCAGTTTCTCCCCATTCCAATATCTGTTTGTTCATGGAGTTTTTTAAAAATGCTTGCTGATATTTCATTTTGTCCTTCTATGTCTTGAGTTTCCTCTAATCTTTCATTGGAGCCATTCATTGTGGGATTAAGTAATCTTAGTGGGGATCCCTTTGCTGGGTATAATGGGTTGTCTGTTTTGTGTTGGGGTCTGCCTATCTGAAGATCAGTTGTATGACTGAGGATGCAGTAATATTAGCTTTTGTACAGTCAGAGTTGGCTGGCTGGGTCTGACTTGATCTAGATCAGTATGGCAACCAGCCCTGCTTGCAGCTGGACTGTCCCCACCCAAGCAGCCCTGAAATGAAATGAAGTCCAGCCCAGGCACAGCATTCCCATGCTCAGCTGACTCACAGTGACTGGGACGTGCTTGCCAATGAACTTTAGTTGTTTGATCCCTTCCCAGACTGTAGACAACAATCTCTGGGTCACTACTTCTCTGCTCTGCCCATTCACAATGGTGGGGCCCTGCTTGCAGCTGGACTTCGGCTGTACCATCCAGTCCCAGACTGCAGCCCCAGAATGGAGTCCAGCCCTGGGGCAGCACTCCTGTGCTCAGCCCATCAGTATTTATATTTATACATTGTTTTTTCTACTTTAAGTATTATGGAGTTCATTCATTCAAGCTTTTGAGTAAATGCCTGTTCTTATCTGTAAAAGTGAGCAGCTTTGGACCTACCTCTGTCAGTAGCAAAATACTGAATAATTCTACTATTGACATGAAATCTTTTTATGCTGTATATTAGAGATTTGAATTACTAAAATAAATAACACACCTCAGAAGAATTGCATTGTGATTCAGTTAAAGTTTATGTAGATCAGAATTATAATCCTTGGAAACAAAATGCAAGTTGAATCAGAATCAATCACACTATGCATGTAACTTTACTGTATATCAGACTAAACAATCTTTTTTGATATGAAAATGTAATTAATTATGTTTAGATTGCAAGGCAATACATTTAGAAGTTAAATGACCTTTTCCACAAGATATCTATACACACTGACCAAATTACTAACAAATTGAACTAATTGGTTAGTTTGATTAGAATTACACATACAGACTACCCAAGCTATTTAACCAGGAAGAAATAATGTAAGCAATTGGTTTCCTGTAACATCATCAGACATGCACATTGCTACTGGGATGGGGGATAACATTGCTTCAAGTACATCTCATTTGATGGTGTTTAACACAAAAAAATGGAACAGTCCTTAATCTTTTTCATCCTCAGTTATCACGTGACATCTTTTCATGCCTCCTGCCTTATCATAGGCCCTTTTACCATTATCATGGACCTAGCTATCACTGTCATTTTCTGCTTATTTTGTTGTCATGACAACCAGGCTGAAGCATTTGCAGGTCACCATAGTAGCTTCTCATCCATCGTGGTCCCTGGTCATATCAAACCTGGAGGAATTTACTTTACCCAGGACCTCATTGTAAGATACACTCTGTCTAAAACTTCCTCTTTTCCTGAACATATTCCACACATTCTCCCCCCTTAGCACCTTCATTGTGGTATGTACTCTCACAGGAATGACTTCTATATGTCTGAACAACGAACTCTGCAGAGTGCAGATCTCACTCCAAAAGAAATAGTTGATTCTGAGCCATATATGACTAACCATGGCCAGGAAAATGGATTCAGGTGACTCTAAATAACATTCTACCATACAAGCAGTTACACGAACTTTTATAGACACTGTCATTGTCAGGTTCATGTTGGTGGGACAAACATCCAAATTTCCATGTAAAGTGAAGTGATTTAAACTATATTTCAGAATAATAATTAAGGTCTCTGGATGTACTTGGGTATGATTGAATGATATTACAGGTAAAGGCATGAAATGATCAAAAGAAGGGGCTGGGCTCTTGAATGTAGGGATTACCACAAAAGTGGAAGAAATTGACTGGACCAAGAAGAGGGAAGACAGAAATCCCCAGAGAATGACAATAAGCAACATGTGAGTGGGACAGATGAAGACAACTTCCAAGTGTCAGATGTTTGGCTAAAAGATTATTAGCAAGAGCAAGTGAAGGATCAAGTTAAAACTTGGGGAGTTTAGTTTTGGAGCAGTTTGAGGTGAATGTTATCAGATTGGGGTGTGAAAAATGAAACTTGGCATACAAAATAGGGTTCACTAATTCTGTATTTATTGTTGAGGGAAGGCTGGAACCTCAAGAATGTTAATTCACCATTGGCAGGAGGTAAAACAAGGAACTAAATATATTGAGTTTGTTTCTTGAGGGATTGTAATGTACCCAATTTTGACATGTAACTTCATATGTTATTAGAAAAACGGATACAGGCTTGACAGTATGTCAGTGTGGAAGTCCTGTGGGAAATGCCCTGGCAAAGTTACTTTCAAGTGCCTGGAATGGGAAAACATTGATATGACTTTATTAATAACCATAACTGAAGTCCCACCAAAGGACTAGAAAACCAAACCTAATATGATGATATCCATATGGGATATCTAAGGACCAGTTATTCATAGAACTTAATTTTGGCCCTTTCTTAAACCTCTGAATCAGAGATGCTGAGACTGGAGACCAGCATTCTGTCTAGGTCATTCTTACAGTCCTTGACATTTAAGAGCCAGTGCTTTATATGGATATTAACCAGCACATGTGTTGTTGTGTCAAGGAAGAAGGGAATCAGAAGCTGTGGTCCTACATAACTTATGTGTAACATAAATTCTAGGTAAGCAGCAGGTAGCTTCCTCTCTTTTCCATCACGGACAGAGTACCTGTGGCAAGTGTGGTGGTGTTGATAATTGGCTCCACGGTGACACTAATCCAACCCCTTCATTCACCTACCACAGCCCCTCAAATCTGAGAGAAATGAGAGAAATAGAAACAGCTCTCATCTTTTCCTAGTGGGGGCTATTAATCCTCTTTCTGCTTTGCTTTGAATTGTATCCTCTTCCTCAAAGATTCACTCTTAACCCATAGTTTATCAGAACATGATCTCATGTGGAAATAAGTTCTTTACATTTATATTAACCTAATGAGGTCATTAGGGCAGGTCTTAATTCTACATGGCTGCTGTCTTTCTAAAAATTGATACTTGGGTATAGAAATGAAAACATGCAAAGGAAAGACTAGGGAAAGACACTCAGGGAAGAAGAAGATGACTATTGATGGTTGACCAGCACAGGAAGCTAGAAGAGACACAGAGAGCTGCTTCTCTAGAACTTTCATGGAGGAGACAACTTGATTTCAGACTTTCTTCTTCCAGAACTCTGAGTCAATGAACTTCTCTTCCTTTAGTTTTGGGTACTTTCATAGAGATGCCCTGGGACACTCGCATCCTTCCCTGAGTCTGTCAGGGTGTGCAGGACTCTCAGAGACTGATGCTCACTCAAGCCATAGCAGACAGTAAACAATAGAATGAAAAGATACCCCCAAACGTGCCATCTAATGCTGCTAGTTCTGTGGTTGGAGAAGCCTTGTTAAAGCGGAGAGAGCTTCAACAAGAGGTCAGAACCCGGTATAAGCTTGGTCATGCAGCTCCATTACTGCCTACTCTGAATCCATGCATTGCTAGTTAAAATTCTGTATTGCCTGAAATCTTTGCCAGATGAACATAGCTGAAGCTTGTCTGTAGGCCTTTGGGTGTATTGTGAAGCATCCCCTCTCACTGCTGCAGAAGAGGATGGGGAGGCAGCCTGGCTGCACAGTTATGCTAACGTCTTCGCTGAGTAGAAGGAAAAGGCAATCACAGGAAAACTGGGTTGTCTTGTTCTCACATGTTCTCCCTTGAGTTCAAGCTATAGCAGGATATTACAGAAAGGACCATGAATACAATCTTTTTCTCATCTATTCTAATGACACAAACTTTCACTAATTAAAAAGATAGAGCCCAAGTACTATCAATTACACCATCAAATCCACAAATGGCCTAAGACACACATCCAGTGGCAGTATCTAGAGCTAATTTAGAAAGAGAGGCTTCAGCTGAAGACTGTAAGAACTATGCTGCAATCTTAAGTGAGTCCTCAGAGAGCTGTTGCTCTAAGAAAGAAGCAACACTACCTCTCAAAAAAAAAAAAAAAAAGCTGAATGGGGAATTGGGAGTGATGTTCAAGCAGATGATCCCTTCTTTACCTGATTCAAGATGCACACAAACAATGCTAAAGAGACAAAAATAGAGACTTACAAATACTGACGGAGAGCAAAGGGTCATATATCCATGGAGCCCTTCTGCACTTTTCTGTGAATTGATTTACTTATGTTAAAAATATTGATTGGGGGCTGGAGGGATGGCTCAGCAGTTAAAGGTGCTGGATTACAAAGCATTATACCCTGGGCTCAGATTCCCACTAGTCAAGTAAAGCCAGATGCACAAAGTGGCACATACATCTGGAATTTGTTTGCAACGGCAAGAAGCCTTGTCATAGTCATCCACCCTCCCTCCCTCCTTCCCTCCTTCCCTCCCTCTCTCCCTCTTTCTCTCTCCCTCTCTCTCTGATTGCAAATAAGTAACTAAAATGTTTTAAAAATATATTTATGGTGTCTACAGTTTGCTCATGCCTGGGAGGTCATTGATATAGCAATGGATGGAGAGAGAAAATTTCCTTTGTGCTTATCTTCTAGAAAGTCATAAAAGAAAATCAGTGTGTCCTTCATTCTTTTTTTGCAATGGCAAGAGGCCGGGTCATGGCCCGAAGAAACTGTAGTCCAAGGATTGAGAGAACACTCCCTGTTTCCAGTCCAAGAACCTCAGAACACAGCAGTGAAGTAATTAAAAACAAACGCAAACAAGAAGTTCTTCACAATACAAAAGATATTACAAAATACTCCCCCATCTCCCCCTTTTTTCTTTTTAGAGCTTTAACTTTATTTTATGACATTTTATGGCACTGAAAGCTCAGAGGCTTTCATAATAAAATATTCCTAATCAGAAGACAGTTCTCATAGGTGACCGAGCTTTCACTCAGCTGGAATTCGGAATATATTCAGTTTAATCCTCAAATCACTTCTTTTATATAATTTTATTAGCAATAATCAAATACATTGCTTCCCATGGTTTCTTAAGACTATAAAAACAACAGTTAGCAAAAGCGTGGACAGCATCTGCATGCGTGTTCAGCAAGGCGTGGACAGTGTCTGCATGCCTGGTCAGCAAAGGGGTGAACAGTGTCTGCATGTCTGGTCAGCAAAGGCATGGATAGCAACTGCATGGCTGAAGATATTTCCTGGCCATTTCTCTTCTGGTCTTTAATCTCATTAGTGTCAAGGGCTTTCTGTAATATCATGAATTATTTGAAGAGGATTTAGCAAAGACATTCAATGTTCAGAAGATGAAGTAATCAAGTCTTCCCTGTAGAGACACCAGCATAGTTATGTGGAAGGCTTGTTGCATGAAGAGATGAGGGCTTAGAGTGTCCATACCCCCATCTCTTCAATTTAGGCCTCTGTGACCCTCTGAGTTATGGGGATTGAATTTAATTTCTCTGTACCTATTGCAAATTTAGTGGCTAGCTGATATGAGCTATTTAGGAATACCATTTTCTTTCAACAACAGGACAGTTTGGACATATGTCACATTTTTCAAAGGGTTCCAGTGTTGTTTAAGATGGCTTGTATATTAAAGTGAATTAATTCTCTTATGAGCCATGTATTAAGATGAGTGTCTATTGTCTGCCAAGAAGCAAGGTCCAAGTTCTGCTTCCTTTAGGAACTCCTTTCCCTAATTAATATTGACAACACCCCCACACACACCCACACCCACACACATACAGTCTTGAGTTGCTAGGGATATGTCAGAGCTTCCCATTCTCAAAGACACCATGGAATTTATTCAACCAGTGCACACAAATGAGTCAGATTGACATTAATATTATAATACTGCAGAGAAAGAGCAGGATCCCACAACGATTAAGCACTTTTCCCCCCTTCAGCAGGAAAGAAGGCCAGAGCTCACTAAAACTGATTTAGAGAAATTTTTTAAAATTCACATTTTATCACGGAAATTTTTGGCTGGTTATAAATGAATAGCTAATATGTCTTAATTATAATTATAGAACTAATGACAGAAATCTTAGGAAATATTTTGGCAGCAGGATGAAAAACTTCCTGTTATTTAATATGTTATGGAAAATGATTAGATAGGTTTCTTATCTTCAAAAGTTAATCTTTAAATGAAAATCATAGAAATCAAAATTTACTACAACATAAACTGTTGGTATCATGCTACAGTATATCTGCTTTTAAATGGCTACTGGGGAATTGAACCCAGGCCATCAAGATTTGCAAACAATTACCTTTAACTTTTTTTTAAATTTAATATTTATTGTCCATAATGAGTTACATTATTTAGTGGGCAAACCATGCATTGTTATCCCGACTTCCCCAATTAACTTTTGAGACATCTCTGCAGATATTTTATCCAAACTAGCTACAACTGGTACAAGCATGCAGATATTCATTTGAGCAGCAAGAGACTCTGGAACACCCCCATGCCCATACATATGTGGATACATAAGTAAATAAAAACTTGAAGAAAAAGAGAAAAGTAATTCTAATCATTGCAAAGGTCCTGATTGCAGATGCATGAGGCCAGCCCTGTTGGTATTTGTGATTTAAGTCATCTCTGTGTGTTACTCTATTACTCCTTCACTCCTTAAGATCATTACTTTACCTACTTAGTAGCTCAAGAGAAATAAGTTTGTGTAGTTTTGAATTCTTTATTTTCCTCCAATTTAAGGGATCCATGAATCTTGTTTGCCTACAATAAACCCAGATTATGTTTATTTTCTTGGCATGAATATTAATAGATTACTCATTTGCTCATAAGGAGTTCTGTTTGGATAATAAATTATATATTTATTCAATTCTTATTCCATGGAGTATTCTATGCAATGCCTCAAAAATCCTATCAGCATTGCTTTCTCAATGTATCCCTACTTCCGGAATACCAGACCTGTCTACATTATTACTGTCTCTTAGTCCATGGAAACAGTTTTCCAGGGGCTCTTTCAACTTCTTTAATTGCTTCTTAGCCATTCTCTTCCCAGGGCTAACTGTATGTCACTGTCTTGCTACAAAATTCTAAGAGCTTCTCTTCTGAGAATACATCTGGCTATCTTGCCATGCCCTGTAAGGCCAGAAGGAACCTTTCCTCTATTTATCCTTCTACAACTATATGGATACCAACCCTCTTCCTTTTTACTCCCCCTAGCTTTATTACGTTTCTTATTGGTTTGTAAGCACAATAAGCTAAGTCTTATCTTTGAGTGTTTAGTCTGTCTGCCTAGAGCTCTCCTCCTTGGCTTGGTTCACTCAAAGGCAACTTCTCTGAAAAATTTTCTTGATTATCAATTTTTGATCATCTTCCTGGATTTAGTGCAAAAAACATATATCACTTGGTATTTCAAGCAGAAAGGAATTTAACTTAAAAATTAGAAGCTTGTCTTGGTTATCTACCAGAACTACGTGGTAAGACCCTATGTGCTGAAGACACCACAGGATTTGGTGGTAGGACACTGGAAAATTGAGCTGGAACCAACCTGGAGGCCTCCTCCTTGAAGACTAGAAATTGTCATTCATGCCCAAAGTACTGGAAATTGCCATTCATGCTCCTAACCAACTGTGGGCCATGCAAGCTATACAACTGGCTAACCAGGCAAGATGCACCAATTAGTGAAATAATGGCATGTCTGTTATGGTAGTAATCAGCTGCTCTCTGATTGGATTTGAGGCTTGCTCCATGGGAGGAAATTCACGCCTGATACTGAAAACCTATGGCTGAAAAGTCATAACTTCTAGGGGTAGGAGGAGCTACCACGGTTGTTTGGCTAAATGGATATATTATGCCCATCAAATTGCTCACTCATTGTTTATTTATACCACTTATTCATGTAGCTCTCACTTTTGGTTAGAGAAGCTTTTCTGATGGTGACTAACTACTGGATAAAAACAAAACTCACCAACGTGCTAAGAAGTGATAGTAGAATGTTCAGCACTAAGTGAGACATTTCTGTCACTCCCTCCAGTTTCAGGGACGATTGCAGAAGAGGTGGTAGAGAGAACCTAAAAGCCAAAGTGTGGGAGGGAGTGGTTGGAAATGCTGTTTTCCAGACACAAAGTAGCTATTGTACCCATGACCTCAGAGTGGTTGCTGTGATCCGCATAAGACCTGCATGTTGAGTCCATCAACCTGTTGTCCTGGAGAGTGATGTCCACCCCTCTGCTCATGCCATCATTTTCCCTGCCAGTATGGAGTCTCCCCTCAAGTCCATAAGCCTAATAAACCCATTCCTCCACAAGCTGCTTTTGCTTGGGTTCTTTCTGTGCAGCAACAGAGTAAGTAGACTACAGCAGAGCTAAACTAGGACATTTCAGAGAAACTCGATTTTAGGTCAGCAAGATTTGGGGGAGAATGAGAGTAGCCAATTAATTTGACTCTTGCAATTATAACAGGAAAAAAATATATTTACTTTTCTTGGGGAAGAAAACCAAAAGGATATGTGGTGGTTGGAACTAGCAGTAACTTTCCATTATTATTATTTTTTTTTCATTTCTGACTACTCTCCATGGGATATTGATCTGATGGATGGATTGTGGAAACTATGTATGCTGGCTTCGCCTTTCTTCTCTAACTTACAGGAACTGACAGCTGGCATGCCTAATGCCAGAAGCTGACTGGCCTAAGTTTGTCCCTATAGGGAGAAGCCTGGATGTGTCTAGCTGCTTTGTCTATGGCTTAGAAGTTAAAAATCACTTTATTTGCAACGAAATAGAATTTTGACTTCACAGGTGAAACTATTCACAATAATAACTCAGTTTTTTTTTTTTTGGTTTTCTCTTGCTTGTCTTTTACACAGGAGAAACACCTGAGATACACAAGCACCCAAGAGTTTTCAAATATTCTGATATGTAAGTTTTTGCCTCCAGAGACTTTAACTGTTTTTCTGGATCATGGTTGTGAAATAGATTTTTTTTTTTTAAAAAAAAGGCCCCAGGTGAGGCCCATCTAACCCTACCAACCAACCGTAGGCCGATACCTGAGATTCTGGCAAGAGAGGAGCCACCATAGTCATAACGTGGAGGATCCATATGGAACCCCGCAGAGAAGGACGGGAGGAACAAGGGGCCCACCGCCACAGCCATTCAATCAACACAGGATAAGCCAGTGAGACAGAAACCAATGATTTTTGACACAAAGACCCCTAAGCTCACAACCTTAAAGCAGCCTTAATACTCATCCACCACGACTCAGGGAACTATGCGGAAGAGGGGGCGGAAAGATTGTGAGAGCCGTGGTGGAGGAGATTATCCAGAGGCATGGCACCCTTCAGTATCAACACACTTGGGACAGGAGGACTAGGCTATCCAGGGTCCCCTGCCACAAGGACTGATCCAGATGGCCCACGGAGGAGGATATCCAGCTGATTGGGGATGGGGAGGCGGGCATTGGGGAATTGGGGATAACAACTCATTGTTTGTCCACTGAATAATGTAACTCATTATGGACAATAAATATATATTTAAGAAAAAAAAATTTTAAAAAGGCCCCAGGTGAGTCTCATAATCAGCCAAGATTGGATTCTGCATCTATGAAAAGAAGCATTAACCAGTGCCTTCAAAACTCATAGCAATAGCTGGACATTGTGCATGCTTGTAATTCCATCACTTGGGAGGTTGACACAGGAAGGTCATAAATTTGAAACCACCCCGCTACCCAGTGTTACTCTTGTCACAAAGAAATGAAACTCAATGCAACAGAGTGAAAGTGGTACCCGTTTAGGGTTTACCACAGGTTACTGATTGAATTGTGTTCCCCCCAAAGGATGCTAAAGTTTGAATCCTCAGTACCTATCCATGCGACCTTGTTTGGAATACATTCTTTTCAGACATAGTCAAGTTACCATGATGATGACACTGGGGGATGTAATTCAGTAAGACTCGATGTGTTTGTGGGAAGAGATGAGATGTGAGGGAACATAGATACAGAGATGATGACCCTGTGGAGACATGGGGAGATATTGGAAGTAAACTATCACAAGGCTAGAAACACTTGGGGATATGAGAATAAGGTGCAGGATGAGCTGGGCATGGTGGTACACTCCTTTAACTCCAGCCCTCAAGGAGGCTGAGTTAGGAGGTTCACCATGAGTTCCAGGCCAGACTGAGCAATAGAGTGAGGTCCAAGTCAGCCTGGGATAGAGTGGGAACCTGCCTCAAAAAGAAACAAAGAGGGTCAGGGAGATAGCTCATTAGTTAAAGACACTTGTTTGTGCAAAGCCTTCCAGCATGGAGTCAATTCCCCAGTGAACATGAAGCCAGGTGTACAAAGTGGCACATATGGGGTTTCTTTGCAGTGACTAGAGTCCTTGGTGTGCCCATAGTCTCTCTCCCTCTCTCTCTCTCTCTCTCTCTCTCTCTCTCTCTCTCTCTCTCTCTTTCTCTCTCTGTCTCTCATATCTCTATCTCTGCTTTCAAATAAGCCAATAAATTAAAAATATTTAAATATATTTAAAAACAAACAAAAAGATGCAAAGAGGAATGTTCTCAGTGTGGATGCAGGGGGGGGTATTACAAAGCTATGCTCCGATAACACCTGCATTTCATTTGTAGCTCCCAGAACTGTGAGTACATTTTTCTTGTTTTAATCCATTAATTTATTGCAAATTATGATGGCAGCCCTAAAACCATAAATTATCACTTGAACGTGCTTTTGAATAGTACATTTTAAAACTTTAAAAACAAGTGTATCCTTAGAGTGTTCAAATTTAAATGCAACTTGACAGGGATTGTTGGATTTAACTAAATTCTTTATTAGCCAGAACTTTCTTATCCCAGATTCTACAAAGTCATTCTTCAGAAACTATAGTTGCAGGCATATAACCTAAGGATTTTTCTCAATGCAACTTTTTGCAAGAACGGCCTTACAGGAAAAGACTCATAAATAATGCATTCTCAAACATATGCCAATGGCTTTTCCTAAGGCATCACCACCAAATGTCTATTAAAACTACAGAATTCCTAAGAACAGAGACCCACTATATAATGTTTATTTTGAAATAAAACAACTGATTGGGGATAGGAAAGGGGGGAATTGGGGAATTGGGGATAACAACTCATTATTTGCCCACTAAATAATGTAACTCATTATGGACAATAAATATATATTTTAAAAAAATGGAAAAAATAGATGAAACATTAAAACAGAAAAAAACATATGACTAAATAATTTATTTTGAAAAACAACCTGTGCCCTTTACAAGTTTTTACTAAAAAGCCACATGTTTTAAGTATGTTCTCCCCCTACCAGCCAGGTGATTGGAGGAATGGTTCTGTGATCCAATGACAAACTGCTTACAGGTTAATCTTTGAAATATGCCTTAAAATGCCTTAAAGAGAGAAAGATGATCCAAGTGTATCAAATCTCCTCTTTACACAATTTCAACTAAAGAATTCCAAGGAACTGGATCTGATAGGAACAGACACAGAAACAAAAAGATGTGTCCTATCCTCTTCTTTTGAGACCTATGAGTTACAAGCTTGTCTTCTTGCCTCTCCACTCTGAGTGTCTGATATCGTTTACCTGAGTACATGGAACTTAAATACTTCACACAACAAAAGCATCATGGTTCCTTCAAACATCATACTGCCTTTCAACTTCAGTGGTCTTACACTGTAGAGGACCATGACAAGTAAATAAGACGTGTTTCCCTAGTTTAGAACTAGAGAGAGTTCAGCCTATTTGGCTCCTCTGTATTTTTGTGAAATAAAGTAGCAGTCATATGCACGCAGGAGTTCTTGGCTTTCGGTAGGATCTCTCACTTTCAAGTTTTGTAACCAAGATCTCTTGGTCCTATTCTTAGGAGATAAACCAGAATTATTGGTTCAAAAGTTCCACCCATGTTTCTCTGCCTTCCTTCCCACAAGATTTCAAGTTGTATCCATGTGCAACTGTATATTGGCATCAGAAGCCAGCTGAGGAAAAATCAAGACGTCTCAGGTTGGGTTTCATGAATAAGTAGAGAGAAAAGTGCCTCTGTTTCTTGGTTGACAAGGAATAAAAATACTGCTTAATAGTGATTAATATTATCCAGACATTATTTTCAGGCTTTATCTTCCTCTGATGTCACCTTACATAAAATTCTGGAGGAGTAGATTTAACCTCTCTACAGAGTTTTTAACAGATGAGGGAATGGAGGCTAGCCCATTGTGGTAGAGAACAAGACTCGAATTCAAGAAATCTGATTTAAAAATCTACACTTCCAACCAATATGTAGACTGTTTCCAGTGACCAACCAATATATTTACTATTCCCAGTGCTTAGATAAAAGAAAAGGGACTATTGATTATAATCATTCTTTATAAATTATTTTTAAAAATATTTTATTTATTCATTTTTCAAGCAGAGAGATACAAAGAGAAAGAGAGAGAGCAAGAGAGAGAGATAGAGATAGAGAGAGAACACACTAGGGTCTGGTTTATGTGGGTACTATGTGGGTACTGGGGAATTGAACCGGGTGCCTTAGGCACTGGAGGCCAGTGCCTTAATCTCTGAGCCATCTCTCCAGCCCAGAATAATCATTCTTTATAAATGAACAGTTTTCCTGAAACGACTTATTGAAAAAAAATGAGAATAAAGAATAGCATTATGTTTTTCTTTTGATGGTGGAACAAACCTTGTCAGCATTTAGAGACTTAAAGTTAAGTTTATTTTGCACATTAACTAATTTTCCTAGGATCTGTTCCCTTCATTATTCTGGGATGTGGATGAGTGAAATCCACAGTTTTGGACCTAGAAAAAGAGTAGTCAACTGTGGGCAGCCAGCCAACATGAGCAGTCTGTTATTTTAAAATAAAACTGCTGTGGAACAGTTATCTCCACTTGCTCCCTCCTTTCTGTGGCTGCCTTTGCTCTGCAGGGCCATGAATAAGTAGGCAGTCCCAACAAAGAATGTCCTGCAAAGCCCCGGGTAGGTACCATTTGATACTTCATAGCAAAAGTGGCTGAGTCTGGCTCCATGTTAATACATTCATTGAATAATTATTCCATAACTATTCTGTAACTTTCTTTCCCCACTATCACTAATTCATATGAACCCCATTTCACTGGGCTTTTGTTCTCTGTTCTCCACTGAGAGTGCAAGCTCTCAGAAATCTAATTCATATAAAGGTATTGTGATGGTTAGGTTTTGTTGTCAACTTGATCTTTTTAATTATCTTGGGTGGGTCTCTGAGGATGTTTAAAGGAAGGCAGCCTCTCAGCAAGGAGCAGGATGTAAAGAAGCTCAAAGAAGCTGGAAGTAAACATCCTTTCCTGTGTGGGCAGTGCAGGAAGGAAATTCCAGAGACTCAGAAAGCCATTAAGTCTGAGAAAGGGTTGCAAGACCCCACCCTAAGCCTTTATAAAGGAGAAGAAATTCTCTTTGCCTCTCCTGCCTGTTTGCTGTTCTATGTGCATGGTGTTGGTGATGGGTTTCTCTCTCTGCTCAGACCTGTGAAAAAGGACCAGCCTCTTTCATGTTACAGAACTTCCCCTCAATCTGTAGTTTCAATAAATCCTTTCCTCCCCAAATTGTGCCTGGTTTGAAGATTCATCCCAGTGGCATGTGGCTGACTGCAACAGGTATTAAAAAGAGTACCTATGTTTATGTGTTTCTCTAAGATGCGATTTGCTCTCTGATAGAAGATTTCTGAAGAGAAATGACCCAGAGTGAAGAAATCAATATTTCATTTTATGATTTCAGTCACAGCAAATTAGAAAAGATTTTTCTAGTTCTTTATAATTGTATTATCTACTCTACTTCTTATCTTATTTACCAAGTGTATGACACTGTTTGCTTTGTCTGATATTTCTTTCTCTGGCAGCTGGACGCCTAAACACATTACTGTCTTTTTGTCTTGGTTCCAGCCCAGTCATGAGATGTCAGTGAGTGTAGCCACACAATCTTGAGAAGTGGGGTGGTCTCACAGTGGTGTAGAAACCACTGGACCAATAGCCCAGGCATTATAGAAGAAGAAAGAACTCATGGGGTGGGCAGGGAGAGAGAGGCAGAGAGGGAGGAAAGGAGAAAGAGAGGAGAGAGAGAGAGAGAGAGAGAGAGAGAGAGAGACAGAGAGAGAGAGACTGTGTTGTATTACTTGGCAGAAAAAAAGAAGAAAAACCATTGTAGTAATGACAACAGTCCTATAGTTGTAAATATTTGTGCTCATTTTTGAGATATATAAATCACTTCTCTACCTTTTTGTGAATAATGCTATTTGTATTCCCACTTTATAAATGAGATAACAGACTCAGATTAAGCTGTTCATAAGTGGCGGAGACAGAACAGATCTATTCCCTTCGGCCTTATATATCATACACTTTTCCCCCAAGCATTGTTTTTGTTTTTATTGGGTAGGATTTAGGCACATGTTAAAGGACTCTTTTGGGACAACACTAGGATGGGAAAAGCAATTCTCTTCCCTGCAGAGAAAGACAATTTTCTTCCCTGCAAGAAAAGAAAAACAAAAAGAATTCTTTAGAAGTTTGGCATTTATATATCCATTCATGCACTTCGTAAAGGTTTGTTGAAATCTGGAGCAGGAAATAGCACTCAACCAAAGCTCCCTGCCCTCATGGAGAGTAGATTTGATGAGTCATAGTCTATAAATCTGGGAAAAGCATCAAGCAGAGGAAATAAAGCAAAGGGGAGAACATAAATTGTCAAAGTCAAGTTGAAATTTTAAATTCTTTTTATTTTTTCATTTTCAAGCAGAGAAGAGAGAGAGACAGACAGAGAGAGAGAGAGAGAGAGAGAGAGAGAGAGAGAGAGAGAGAGAGAGAGAGAGAGAGAGAGCGAGCACCAGGGCCACCACCTTGTGGGGCTGGCTCATGTGGGTCCTGGGGGATTGAACCCGGGGCCTTAGGCACTGGAGGCAAGTGCCTTAACCGCTGAGCCATCTCTCCAGCCCAAGTTGAAATTTTAGAGTGACCAGGACAGACCTCATTGAAATTTACCTGACAGCTCAGTGCTATTTTGAATAACCTATCCAACGTAATGATTCCATTTTCTGTTTTTTCCCAAGTGATACCTAATACCCAGTCCGTATTTGCCAAATGTAAGATAATTTGAGTATGTTGAATTAATTATGTCTGTTAATTAATTAAACAAGTGATTTTTCCAACTCATTATAATTAGCAGGTATCTCACTTGGGCGAGCCTGTGATACTGTATCAAATATTATAAGTAGATGGATTTTTTTTGAAAACTCTTTCTGCTTAAAGAGAAATAGTAGTAAGGAATAGAGAGCCTGTGTATGAAAAACGGTAGTTTCAGTGTGGAAAGAATGTTAGCTTGGGTAATTAAATGAATCACTGTGTTGTTTGTGCAACATCTTAAATAGTGTTAACAAGAGTTAGGCTTAATTTCTTTATATCAGAAGAAACGACATTCCATTTTCTTTTAAAAATATTTTATTGATCTTCTGTCTGGTTGAGCTGTCTATAGTTGAAAGTGGTGTATTAAAGTCATCAACTATGATGGAATTGGAGTTTATTTTAGATTTGTTTTCCATTAATTTTTGCTTTATGAAATGTGGTGCACCTGTATTTGGTGCATACATGTTGATGATTGTGATATTTTCTTCTTGGATCATTCCCTTGATGAGTAAGAAGTGGCCTTCCTTGTCCTTTTTAATAAATTTTAGTTTAAAGTCTATTTTGTCAGATATTAGCCACTCCTGCTTGTTTTCCATTTCCATTTGCGTGGAATATCATTTTCCATCCTTTCACTCTTAGGAGGTTTTTATCTTTAGAGGTGAGGTGGGTTTCTTGGAGGCAACAAATGGAAGGGTCCATCTTTCTGATCCATCCTGCGAGACTGTGTCTTTTTGTGGGAGAGTTGATACCATTAATATTTAATGATATAACTGAGAGACTTGACTCAATACCTGTCATGGTGAAGGGCTTATAAGATTTGGTGCCTTGTGTGTTGTTTTGTCACCTCTATGCTTGATTATCATGCCAGCCTCTAGAGGACTCTTGGGGTTGGTTGCTTATCTATGGCCCCTAACCATGTTAAACCAAACTGTAAGTAAATATGACTAGTGATTCAGGTGAAAGGCAAAGGGGACAGAAGGAAATGAGGGCAGGCGTGGAAACAACAGAGGGGGGAGATGTTCACATACCTAAACTAACAACAATCTGACTCCATACAATTATATCTTTTGTACAACAAGTTCCAGAAGCAGATAGGACCTCAAAGGGGGGAGGGTTGGAAACTTACCTATGGTACAAAGGATGCTGTCCTCTGGCTCCCCGACCCAGTAAGTAGTTATCTCCCACAATGAGCTGTTGATTAGAATGACCCACAGGATCCCTAAAATAAGACAAACTTTTGTCACAGCCCTTGAATACCCACCTCAGACAAAAGACCCTATTGCTGAAGATTCCATGGACTGATATCACACAACATGGAGAGACCCTGCTGAATCCAGAAATGAAATCAGCTCCCAGAAGGGCAGCCTGGGTAATGCCGGAAGGTGTTACATAAGCTGCCAGGGAACCAGACCAACGATATCCTGACTGAGCAGGAGGCATCTTCAAGTTACACCGACTGATGGCCTGAGAGTACAGAACACACTGCTATATGTCACAGACAAGCAAGTCAAGAAGTGCCCATCTGTGCAATAGTGGTGCCCAATCTAGGTGGGTAATCAACAGCTGGCTAATTGACTATGAGATCCTCTCAGATGCAGGGAACCCCTAACTGGTATGGGGACCCAAGGCAAGCTTGAATGGGGACCAAGAACCCCATCTCTGTGGGGAAGTCCTCACTAACATTCTCCTCCACTATGGCTCTTACAGTCTTTCTGCCTCCTCTTTCCCTTAGTTCCCTGAGTCATGGTGGGTGAGATTTAAGACTTCTGTATTGTTGAGATCTTAAGAGTCTCTGTACTTCTGCTTTAGGTTGTGTTGGAAATCATTGGTGTCTGTCTTGCTGACTTATCCTGGGTTGACTGCTTGGCTGTGCTGATAGATCTTTTGCTATCCCTTCACTCTCTCAAGGGTTTCATTTGGGGTCTAAATGATAAGCCTGGGGTGGTTTGTCTCTTGTCAGGATGTCAGACCTCCACCTTGTTGGTGGAGTTGAAATGACCTCAGCTCTCTCACTGCCTTCTAAAAAATAAAAACAAAAAGTGAGGTCAATATGGGTTAAATGCGACACACATTTCTAATTTGGTGAGATTCTATTGGGATTAGTCTCTCAGTAGTTCTCTAGTAATGTGAGTTTTTCCTTGGGGCCCCAAGATTTTGGTTCCCAAAGGATTTTGCCCTGAGTCCCAATTCCAGTTAAGGGCTCCTTGACACTGAGTGGATTTCTTGGCCAATTTGGAAGCGGTTAACTACTCCCTCCCCCAGGTTATGGCGCCTCTATTGCCCAAGTGATCACTTCTTTGTCCACTGATCTCTCCCAGGAGGCAGTATGCTCAGCCTTCTCATGGCTACAGACTGCATTGTATATCAGTGGTCTCTTCTTTCACCAAATGCAGTCAGACATAGACTTCACTTCTCAGAAATTTATAAGTAAGTAGACTGCACAAAAATCATAAACATAAGTAATATAGGGCAAGGTATTATTTTTTACTTAGTGAAACTAAATAAATATACCTTAGGGGAGAGGGTGGTCTGAAATATTGTAAATATTATGGCCTTAGAATAAAGAAAACTAGGCTTCAGATCTGCCAAGTTCTAATGGAACTATTGGTAGCAAGCTTTTTACTTCATCTCTTTGGGCAGCAACTTCTTATCCTGAAATAGTGAGCCTGCGACTAAAAATTTTAAATTCAAAATTTCTAATATGATGTTGATAAAATCAGTGCCGTAGTTTTCACTTCTATGGTGAATCAAGTTCTTCATATTTTGCTTTCCATGCCACTGATTGCAAAAGAAAAAAATTAAAATGTAAAGTAGCAGCTGGAATAGCAAAGTAGAATGGTTAAAGGAACAATGCAATGGCGTTGGTGGTATAGTGGTTAGCATAGCTGCCTTCCAAGGAACAATGCCAGAAATCCAATTATAAATATTGCAGAGGTCTCAGAGCATCTCAGAGCATAAAGGATGGTGAGGAAGGCACTTCCATCCTTGAAGGGAAACACACAAAGCAAAGCAGGACATTCTTCTAGGTGTGCTTTCAGACACCCCTGGACAGGACCAGGAGGAGATGGAGCCTGGGGATTATGGCCAGCCTTGAAGGCCACCTCTTCAGACTGAAGCGTTGCTCCCACCATGTACTTCTGACCAAGAAGACAGAAAACAGTTCTTTGTTCTCTTTTCTCCATTGTTTCTAGCACTGCTGTTTATTGTAGGAAGTACAAAAGAAAACACATTTAGGATATGTCTATTGTTAAACAAAATAAGGCAGTTTGTTCAAAGAAAACAAGGGAAAGGATATACTTAGAAAATGCTTGTTCTAAAGAGGCTAATTCAGGTATAAGGGTTGCTACATACTGGGAACTAACTTTGTAAGGCTTCTCTCACTGGTTTCACAGACCACCTTGATGGCATCCCTGGGCCTGGCCCAAAGTGGGACCAAAGTGGGTGGAGGCCTTTAGGGTCTCTAGGGAAAACAGTCACTAATTCTGTCTCTAAACACACTCAACAGCTTCCTTGTCTTGTCTTGCTGTTGTAACTCCATTCCCAGATAATATGATTACATCAATTCCAAGATCGATCTATCTCTCTATCATCGGTCTATCATCTATCTATCTATCTATCTATCTATCTATCTATCTATCTGTCTGTCTGTCTGTCTGTCTGTCTGTCTGTCTGTCTGTCTATCGATCTATCTATCATCTATCAATCAATCGATCTGTCTATCATCTATCCATCTATCATTTACCTACCTATTTTAATCTAACATCTATCATCTAGCTAAAATCTATTTATCTATCATCTATTTGCCTGTGTATGACTTGTCCTGGAAGACTTCTTCAGGGTTAGGATGGCTGGGCAGCACTCATTTAATTTTGTATGAAATAATAATAAATTAGCAAACAACCAGTCATGGTTCAGACTTTTATGCATGCTTATGTGTGTGATGCATGTATTTGCTTATATGTTCCGTGTGTGCGCTTGAGTGTTCATGTGTGCTTATATGTATGTGGGAGTGTTTGTACATGTGTGTGCACATGCATGTGGAGGCAAGAGATTGATATGCCTTCCTCAGTCACTTTTCACTTGATTTCTGAAGCTGGGTCTCACTTGAACCCAGAGCTTTCTGAGCGTCTCTTTATTTATGTAGGCAGGGTCTCTGACTTGAACCCGAGGTTGGTCAATTTGGCTAGTTTTGCTAACCAGCTTGCCCTGGCAATCCTGTCTCCTCTCCCCTAGAGCTGTGACAACAAAAGTGTACCCAGCATTTACAAGGGTGCTGGATATCTGAACCCAGGCCATTGTATTTTCACAGCAAGAGCTTTCTCCACTGAGACATCTCCTCAGCTCTGTTGATTAGTTTTTTTCTTAACACATATACAGAAGCAATTTCCTAAAGTTTTCAGTGATGACTTACCTTGTAGAGTTTGACTTTCTTTTTTTTTTTTTTTAAGAACTAAAACTGCCTGAGCAGCCAATTTTATTGTTAACACATAACAAATAGCCCAAATTTGACACAAGATTTTTACAGAAAGCCAACAGTTGAGCAGCCTTCCATCACTGCAGTTGCATTCTAGAAGGTCGTAAGTTCTTAGCTTCTAATCTAGCAAATTACATTGACTTTCTATAGATTTCATCATAAAGAAGACCTGCAGTTTCAATTTTCTTCCAGTGTTATGTGTTTTTAGATTGGAGATCATAGGAAATGCGTATTGGTTATTGAAACACTTTTGTAATCCTTTCTGTAAGATGACAAGGAACAGGAGATTGAAAAGATCTGCTTAGTTGCTTCAGAAAGGGACTGAAATTTTGAGCTTTGAGCTGATGGTGTCCAGTGCATTCTACACCAAAATATGGCACCTTGGCATTTGAGAACAGACACATAAGCAAGCATGCCACAACACGGACCTCCCCTCACTCTTTCCCCTTAAGTAGACTGTAAAGCCCTCCTGAAATGATTCAGGTGTGGGGGTGTAGGTGCCTCCCTACACCTAAAGGAGAGGGAGACCCAGAGTTAGTAAGATGAATCTGAGAAAACAGCTTTTGTTAAGTTTCCCCATATTTACTATTATTCACTCATGCCCTTTGACTTCTAATCATATTTTTCTTTTTCAAATGTTCTTTATTGACAATTTTATATATGTATATAATGCATTTTGATCACAATTGCCTTCCATTACTTTCTCTTGTGCCCTGTCCTCATCCCCTCATCCTCTCTTACTGAATTCCTTCTTCCCAACTAGTCCCTCCTCTCTCTCTCTCTCTCTCTTTCTCTCTCTGTTTGATTTTCTCTGAGCTTGATTGGTCATGCCTGCATGGTTCAGTGTGGGATTACTTACCAGAGTATGTGCAACTTAACGTACCAGTGGCTACACCTCAAAGAACATGCCTCTCACTCCCACAGCAACCATTAAGTGCCAGGACCTTCTCAGGAACGGGAGAGAAACCTCATGTGATCTCCTCCACCATCCATAAAAGAATGTCATGGGCTCAATATTATGCAGAACCTGTGTATCTAACACTAGTCGCTGTAAGGTCATCAATAAAATAGATCATCAATAAAAATGCTTTGTCATGTCTGGAAGGCAATTCTACAGCACTGATCCACATCCTCTGGCTCTTGCGTTCTTTCTGACTCACTTTCTAGAATGTTTCCTGAGCCTTGGAGGGATTGCTAATCAAATTTTAATACAACTTTCTACTATGTATTAACTCAGCATAAAAGTGTGCAGTTATCCCTGTTTCTCTAACTTCATTTTGAGATAAGGGTTTGCATTATCACATTACAAATAATGGTCTGGAATACGTATGTATAGCTCAGGCTAAACATTAACTTGATACCCTCCTGCCTCAATTGCCTGAGTGCTTCGATTGCAGGTGTGTGCCTCTAATGGAATTGGAAGAAAATTAGCTCTTTTGTACTGAGGACCAAACCCAGGGCTTCATGTAAACTAGACAAGTGCTTTACCACCAAGCCACACCCTGAGCATCTGTGTTCATTTCCTTTAGAAGGCTGCTGTGCCATTTAAAATTTATATTAAATATGTTTTTGCTATAAAGTTTCATCCCTGCATTATGTGATACATGAGGGCTGGATGCTGAAAAGTAGGGGGGCAGAAAGTAAAAAAAGATATGAGGAGAAATTTCTGGTCAGGTTAGATGAAAACAAAAATTTTTAAGGTGGGGACTCAGCCCCACAGAAGGATTCTCATGGGGGTTTGAAAGAACGTACAATGGATAAAGTCCTCTCATAGAGTTTAAGAATAGGAAAAAAACCATCTGGGGTCATATTACAAGTCATATCAAAATATTCAGTAAAAACCTCAATTTAAGTCTGAATGTAAATATAACAACTTCTAAGAACACTTCTAAGAATTTCAGGGACTGTGGGAACAGTAATAAACTGCCCAGAGTATTTGCATTAGTGGGTTTTCTATTGCTATAATGAAATGCCTGATGCTGAGTAAAATGTGAAGAAAAGAAAACTATATTTATCTAACTCAGTTTGGTATACCAAAAGTCCAAACAATATTGCCTTGTTTTTGGTGAGCATCCCCCCCCC
>PVHP010021844.1:0-27500 GCA_004024765.1 Zapus hudsonius
CAGGATCTTCATAATTAGAAAACAAAATCTCACCACATTGTCAATCGGGAAAATGTTGAAAGGTTACATATCTTCAGTGTGTGTGTAGCTCAGTGAGATCAGAGGTGACATTTCAGATATGGAAATGTGCTATCCTCAGAAGACTCAGATGTCTGAGAAACTTCTCATTCCTTAAATATTTTTCTTCACTGGAATCTAAATAGATAAGTTTCTTAAACTTTATGAAAGGCTCTGCTTATTTTAATTGCTGCCCAAAAGATGTATATAATTATTTTGGTGTGCACATAATATAGAATTTATGTATGTGTGTGTATTATATGAACATGGATATACCTTGATGTGCTTGAATGCCAAAGCCAGAAACAAAACAAACAAACAAACAAACAAAAAAAAAACAGGTATCTACTTCTATGGTTTTTCTGCCTTATTTCTCAAAGATTTTTGTCACTGAACCAGGGGCTCGCTGTTTTTCCTTCAGCTTTGCAGACCAGGAAGAACTAGAAAACCTACTGTCTCTGACCCCTCAACAATGAGGTGACAGACTGGGTTCACAATGCATGTCTTTTTATATGGATTAAATGGATTCTAGGGATATATCTCCTGTTCTTGTACTTGCTCAGCAAGCATTTACCTGCTGAAAAGTCTCCTCAGCCCCCAATCTTCCCACTTCTAAATCTGTTTTAATTCTGTTTTCCTCATTTCCCTCCCAAGAGTAAACAAACCAATATGCGCTGCAATAAAGTCGGTGACCATATCTGCTCGATGAAAATGGAAAATAATTGTTATGCTCTTCTTTATGAAATCAAGGCCCATCATAGAATTGTTCATGGACTTCGATATGATTTCATAGCCAAAATTTTCAGAATCAAAATATTTTATAAGAGTTGCTGGAGAGATGGCTCTGAAGTTAAGGCACTTGTCTACAAAGCCTAACATCCATGTTTGATTCCCCAGTACCCATGTAAGAGCCAAACACACCAGGTGGCATATGTATCTGGAGTCCATTTCTAGATGGTAGAGACTCTGGAATGCCCATTCTCTCTGCTATCTCTCTTCTATCTGTCTCTGTTTGAAAAAAAAAACATATTTAAAAATATTTCAGAAGAAAATCAAACATTTAGTTTGTGATGGTTAGGTTTTGTTGTCAACTTTATCTTTGTAATTATCGTGGGTGGGTCTCTGAGGATGTTTACAGAAAGGCAGCCTCTCAGTAGGGGGCAGGATGTAAAGAAGCTCAAAGAAGCTAGAAGTAAACATCCTTTCCTATGTGGGCAGTGCAGGAAGAAAACTTCAGAGACTCAGAAAGCCATTAAGCCCAGGGAAGGGTTGCAAGACCCCACCCTAAACCTATATAAAGGAGAAGAAACTCTCTTTGCATCTCCTGACAGTTTCCTGTTCTGTGTATGTGGTGTTGGTAATGGGTTTTTTTCTCTTCTCGGACCTGTGAAAGAGGGCCAGCATCTTTCACTGTTACAGAACTCCCCCTCAATTTGAGGTTTCAATAAATCCTTTCCTCCCCCAAATTGTGCCTGGTTTGGAGATTCATCCCAGTGGTATGTGTTGACTCTGACATAGTTGTACAAAACTACCATATTATATACTCTAAAACAGAAACACTATCTAAGGAATAATTATTTCTGGATTGTCTTTTCCTCAAGAAAGCCTATGGACCAAACGGAGTACCCATACCTCACATGGGGGAAAGGACTGATGAATCCAAGTCACTGGACTGCTAATCACAATATGTACCCACTTTTCACAAAGTGGGTGCTGGAGTTAACACATGAGGAAATTTTTCCATAGTATTACTTTAGTAACAACTTATTCTGAGATACACAAGTTATCCACGCAGATCCCATTACTGATCAGAGCACAAATGATAAATCGTTTACCAGATGCACCTGTATCTTCTGACACCTATGGAAGCAATGCTGTAGTCACTGCCTGTAGGTGTGATTTTGGTCATAAGGAGAACTGAGAAAGGCCAGTCGGCTGGAGATGAGCCTTGGCCATGGGCCCGCCACACTTTTTTAGTCCAGTTTGAGAATGTCAAATTTGTGTTTCACCTATTATTTGCCAAAAACTATCAAAAAATGCTGACCTGCTGTCATCAGTGTGATTTGGACTGTACATGAGGAAACTTATGAATAAAAAACCATGGCAACACAGATAGGAGAGGGTGTAAGATGAAGACAACCATTTAATATTGATCCAATACATGGAGGAAGCATATGTAGATTTAAAATGATACAATTACAGATGGGAAATAACCCAAAATATCAACGCTTAAATTATGTGTTCCTTCATAACTAACATGAGCTGATATGACAATAATCCTAAATTTTTACTGCATCTATTTTTATTGTAGCCATAATGTCTAAGTGCTGTGATGCACAGATACCTTTTGGATAACTGCACAGTGTCTCACTGCCAAAATCTGTGCTGTCAAGTGTTACAACAGCAACCTAATATTATTCTCAGGGAAAACAGAATAAAACACAGCACTAATAATGTTATGTTTAATTCATGGTAATTTGATGTTCTTATATTTTATGATTAGAGTAAAATCGTTGCTGTAAGATAATACGTTTGATTCATTTTATACCAAGTCTTTATTATGGGGCCTATAAAAGCATCCAATAATTACAACCCACAATTTAGTTGGAACTTATTACCACAAATAACTTGCAAATTGAAATGTTAGCTCGAATCATTCCAGAAAACAGAAACAATGGAAAAAGCCAAGTTACTGAAGAACTCCATGGGGTAAGCTACATGGTCTGATGCTTGTCTTAGTGAAGATCCCTTTACAGATGTCCAGATAACATGAGAAGCCATATTATTATGGCCATTCTTTTTCTGCATTCTAGTGCCAAATACTTATTCTGCTGCCAGTACATCGACTACTTCAACATTTGAACGAAATATTTAATTGTAATATATATGCATTCAATGCTTATTTTTTCAAGCTGATCTTGGAGCAGAAACTATACATAAATTCACATATACAGGAGTTTTGCTTTGACAGTTTGAAGAGGATGGAGAGATCATGGAGATGGGGTGAAAAGTATTCTCACTTCCGAGTGAACTAGAAGAATTGAAGACATGGGAAATAAGAAACCTCCCTTCTTAAAACTGTGAATAAGTTCCATTACGATTGTGGAATGTATGTTATTTCAATTCAGTGGAGCCTGCAACAGAGTCGACAGCTGGGACTAAATGTTGGAATACAAAAGACTGTGACAGAAATTTACCCATTCAAACCACCAAAATATTATTATAATTATATAGTCATGGAAAGAAAAAAGAAAATAATATTCACAGAAAGGGATATTAGTGCTGCAATAGTGTTATGACATTGATGAATTTACATGTTGGTGGGTGGAGATACCCTAATAATGGCCCATTTCAGATACATTGTCATACATATCAACCATTAAGGTCATTCTTATTCCATGGCACAATCTAAAATTTTAAACCAATTCTGCTCTGAGTTTGGCCTTCTTATGTTATCACAGGAGAAATTTTATTTAATCATCAGGCATTTTTTCAGTATGTAGAGAACCAATTAGATAGACTTAGCAGAGTAATTGTGAAGATTGCATAAAGGAGCTTAGTTAGCACGTTTAGGCCAATTCTCTATGTGATTAATACATGCCATGTATATCACGTTCATTTGTAGAAACAGAAAGGTAGAATTTAGACATTGTCTACATTTTAGTTTGGGCACTAGAAGGATGTTGAAAAAGATAGTACAAATATGGGAAGTAAAATGGGAAATAACAGAGATTCAAAGAGCATATTCTAAAGTGGGTTCTTAAAACATGCATGGAGATTGGATGAAACCATGGCTTAATTTTGCAACTTAAAGGATCAATATTGTAAGAAAGGTGAATTTCCACTGTAAAGATAAGCAAAAATGGATCATTAATATATAACAAAAATCAGTGCTCTAATTCAATTGCATTACATAGTTTAGAATAGGTAGTAAATATAGTTTGGAGGAGTTAGTCATCTGTATTTTATTTCAAGATATTGAACGTCATGTACAATGCCCATCGGCCCATGTCATCATGTATAATAAATTATATGTGATATTACAGACTTACATTTGTATTCCAAATTGCATTTTGCATATTGCCATTAATTGTAAGTGAATTGTGTAACTAAAGAGGGGAACAAGTTTTCCATATAAAGCAACAACTAATTCTAATTTGTAATTGTTTGGAAAACTATGAGCAGTGATCATTATTTTTGATAAGAATTGAAAAGAATGAAATAGTATGAGGAATCCTCAAATCACAACAATCCACTCTCTTTAGAAGTACATTATTTTGCCACTAGCTTCAGTTAGAGTTAACATCTGCAATCTGATTTAAGCTTGAAGCAACTCTCTGGAGCTCTTACAATTTTGTGGGTAGCATATGAAAAAAATATCAACACTACTCACTGAAGGAACCTGAAGAACATGTATTTTGAGTTTTAGTGCAAGAACTTTAATTGTGTTAAATATATCTGAAGACACTATTTTGATATGAAGATTGACCTAACATTTATGACTTAGGTCAGTGTTTAAAATAATGTGTGTGTGTGAGAGAGAGAAAGAGAGAGAGAGAAAGAGAGAGAGAGGAAAATAAATCAAGGAGAAAAGTATAAAAAGCCAAAAGAAAAAAAAAGAAATTTATAAATATATCTTCAGAGGAACAAAGGAATGAATTACAATAGGCTTCTTTTACCATATAAATTATATATAGCCAAGAATATATATTTAATCCCCTCACTCCTGATCCCATTTCCTGGAGTCCTCCTCAGTGAGGTTTTGGGATTCACTCTGGTATCATAAATGCCTCCATCTGTACCTATGGGGCAGTGGGGGGGACCATTACTCAGAGTATTCCTACCCACTCTGTGGCTCTTACACTCTTTCTGAACCCCCTTTCACAATGTTCCATGAGCCATGGCTGGCCTGTTGGCAGTCTGATTTAATGTGGATTTCTTTGTAGCTTAAGGATTTCTGTTTTGATAGGTTTTGATTGATCACTGAGTCTGTTGCTGTCACCATGGAGATGGTGGTCAGCTTGTGATGAAAGCAGTGATCATAGGGCATTTTCCACTGCCAGTTCTAGGCCCTGGAAGATGTAGACATGGAGGCACATCTCATGAAGGGCTGTAGTTGGCTATCTTCTTGTCTTATCCATGGAACTTGGCAGAATCTGTGAAAATGAGAAGATAGCATCATTAAATCTGATGATTAAATCATTAAGTATATGATTAAATAAGAGAGCATCATAATAATGAAAGATACAAAAATGTCTCTTGTACCTGTGTTTTAACATAAAGAAATTATGCAACACTTAGTGTAGGATTAGTACATGAATGAACTTCATGACTACATAGTGGGAAGTGGTCAGTTTAAGTAAAATATGTATACAAGAAATCTTGAGGGGGAGAAATGGAATCTTGAAGCAATACAGAAGTGGTGTAAAGTGTATTCATAAATAATGACACAAGACAAAATTTGGAGAGGGATTCTTCTGTTGGAGAGGAATTCCTTTGTACATATGAATGGACAATTTAATCAGCATACATCTTATGGGAATATAGGTTGGATAGGATAGTCTCCATGAGATAGAACACGGGAAACAATATTACTTTCCAGTACTCATATTTTGTGTAAGTGTGTATATCAGTACAAGGGAGTCAGCAAGATAGGAAAAGAAAAATTAAAAAAATGTTAGTAATTACTGTGTTCATTAAAAAAAAAAGAGTTTCTGCTAATTACCAAATACAAAATGCTCTTTAGACTATTAGCAGTAATGTTTTCTGCCTGTTGGAAATGGCTATCCATAACCTCCTACCCCATGAACTGATCCAGACTGCCCATGGAGAAAGATATCCAGCTGATTGGGGACAGGAAGAGGGAAATCAGGGAACTTGGGACGCCAACACATTATTTGCTCATGCAGTGTATGTAAATGTGGATAATAAAAATATATTTAAAAATAAATGGAAAGAATGGATTAAATGATCATATTTAAACTGCATCCCTTTGGATTTGATGTTATGCACAGGTGTAGGCCAACATGCCTGCTAGCTCAGGAGGTATAAGAGTTGTGATTGGCTTCATTTCTGTTTTCCTTTTATTGATCTATTCTTTAGATTTTTTGGTTTATGGCTTTGATTTGTTTTTGAGCTATGAAATGGCCATGTAGTCCTATTCACACTGAACTCATGACCCTCCGCATTCAGCCTACCAAGTGTTAGGATATCAGGCAAGTGCCAACACATCCAGCCCATCCACACAACTTCATTCCTTATCCTAAGCTTATGATAAGAGTTACGAATATGTAAGGAAAAATACTATGTACATTTAACCTCCTATCTAAATGTGTACGAGGAACAGTGGCTCAAAGGGTGATATAATTATATAGCAAGAGCTACATTACAGCCAGATCCTAGTTTAGACGGATTACAAAGTATTAAGTTGAAAATCTGAAATGTTTCCCAGAGCACAAATATCAGTGGGTGTTCAATAAATTATAATAGGTTTAATTAAGAAAGAATAGTTCTGGCTTATGATTCATGATCATGCTGTGTTGTCTTTTTTTTATAAATACTGGTTTAGACATTTCTATTACAGTTTTTGTTTGATGAAAGTAGGAAAAAAAGAAACAAGAAAGTATGAGTCCATGTTGTCTTGAGAACGTCTAACATGACTGGTGGAAAGTGCCTAGAAAATTCCAGCATTATACTATGTATTATTTTGGTCAGGTTCTGAGTTTGAATCAAAGAATGCTATTTAGTGATTGTTGTCTATTAATATTATGAGATAAATAAAATTTCAGCTTAAAATGGTAACTAAACCACTGAGGAAGCAAACTATTACCCTATGAAATTAAATGTAAAAAAATAATGTATGGCTAGGACAGAGTTGTGATTGCTGATTTCTGAGTGTGACATGGTCTTTGCTTATGTAAGATCTCAGCAATTATGATTACCCAAAGAAGACCTGTATCAGACTGAGTTCATTAAATTTCCATTACTGGGAGAAGGGGGCTAAGACTGGTCTGAATTCCTAGGGAATAGATAGATAATTAACCATTGTTGCAATGGTACAGCTGCTGAAAAGTTACCTATAATTCTGTAAGGAACTAGAATGAAACTTAATGGATCACCAAGTTGAAGATGTGTGGAATTATTTATGTGATTGCTTCCCTGGCTCAAGCAAGTAGTCATTGTCTCATGTCATCTTGAAAAGTCTTCACACTACAGACATTTTTTTCTTTTAACTAATGAGATTATGACAGCCAATACATATGTCATTTTGTACAGTGAACAACAAGGTTTCACCCAGTCTACCACACTGTCATAGGCATACACCGCTGGGATGAATCTTCAAACCAGGCACAATTTTTGGGAGGAAAGTATTTATTGAATCTACAGATTCAATAATTCCATAGCAGCAAAAAAGGCTGGCCCTCTTTCACAGATACGAGCAGAGAGAAAAACCCATCAACTACACCACACACAACAGACAGGAGGGCCAAGGAGAGAATTTCTTCCCCTTTCTACAGCTTTAGGGTGGCATCTTACAACCCTTCCCCAGACTTAATGGCTTTCTGAGTCTCTGGAATTTCCTTCCTGTAATGCCCACACAGGAAAGGATGTTTACTTCTAGCTTCTTTGAGCTTCTTACATTCTGCCCCTTGCTGAGAGGCTGCCTTCCTGTAAACATCCTCAGAGACCCACCCAAGATAATTAAAAAGATCCAAGTTGACAACAAAACCTAACGATCACACACTCCCAGAGTTCTTATCTCAGTATGCCAAAGAATTGGACAGTTTAGAAAGCATTTTCTTATCATACGTGTTTATTTTAGATTGGAATAAGTTTAGAGGATTTCATGAATGGGATAGGGGAATATAGCCCATATCTTAATTAAAGGAACATAGGGAGTTACAGAGATCTCCAGCCAACAGTGTGGAGAGAGCACGTGGGAGAGGTTTTAGCCAAAACTGTGCTGTTTAACTAAACAAGCAGAGGAAGGAAAGATAACAGAGGGATCCCATCATGAGGAAAAAGGTTCATGTGGGAAAAACCTTGAGCCCAGCTCCTTATTCCAGCCATTAGGCTGGGGTGAGGAAAGGCCTTATCTTCCTAAGGCCTGGGAATTTAGAAGTCCTTCTCCTAGGGAGCCATATGGAGGGAAAGAGAATAGACTTTGTTTCAGTGATTTTTAAAACCTCAGATAGGTAAGTCAGAGAGACAACTGGTCTGTCCATGCTTTACCAATCAGTTTTAGCATCTAGGTTTTTGCTCTAGCAAGAATCACCTCCCACTCAGGAGGAGTGGGGTGAGGCCTATAATCTGTACACTTGCCTCAAACTGTCACAATAGCACATATATATGGGTGTGCTTATAGTCAATGTATATGGATGCATTTATGTATACACATATGTGTACATGTATGCCGATGGATAGATGAAGGAATATTCATTTCAAGATAGCAAGCTTTGGTTGTGGAGTAGCAAGGTGACCCAGGGTTAGATATTTGCTGTCTACTATGATCAGGATCAGTGGCATGCAAAAGGCTATTTCTCAAAAGCCCTTTCATAAGAAGAGGAGGGGGGTCTTCCAAGTTGGATTCCACTTCCTATCTGCCACGGTCATTAAAGAACCATAAAATATTCCAGGTTATAAGTATCAAGTGACAAAATAGCATTCACAGCAATCTTGACCAGTTACTGAAGATACTCTTTTTGTTGGGGGGGGGGGGCATCTCAAAATCAGTCACTCTTCACACCACTTGGCAACTAGGCTAAATTAGTACAATCAAAAGAGAAACATGTTACTATCACAACTAGAAACCATTAGACTTGGTTCCTCTTCTTTGTTTACAAAAACATCCAGTGTGAGAATTTATCCTTTATCTTGGCTGGAATATTTGAATACGCTCCATCCAATTCTTAAAAAAAAATTCACTGCATGGAAGGTTCTAATTTCTGCTCATTTATTTTATCTTCTAACATGTACATGTTTTTTTTTATAAATTTGCCTATAGTTAGAGTAACTTATTGTTCCATTGGTTCAATCAAGCATAATTTCAGAAATGCCAGGGACCTGTATAATGTTATAGGAGGTAGTTTGAAAGTATGCCCCCAATAGATTCTAGAGTTATATTAAAGTTTGTCTCCAGCTGCCTGGCTGGAGGGTGCGTCACCTTTGCCAGATGCTAGGGCCCAACCTTGAGGTGTATCTGAGTTGGATCTGGAATTCCATCTATACATATATAATAGACTAATCTGAGCTCCAGCCTGGACTTCCTGCTGTTTGGGAGTTTGAATGTGCTTCGTTACTTGAGGTGCTGGTCATGGGTTTCTCTTTTTGATTGGATCTTGAAAGTAGGCCAGCTATTTTCCCATACCGAAACTTCCCCTGGATCTGTTACTTTAATAAATACTTTCTTCCCAAAACTGTGCCTAGTTTGGAGATTCATCCCAGTGGCATGTGGCAGACTACAATGTTATAGAAGGGAAATGTGATGTCATGTCATAAACCTGGAAATTCAATATTCTGCTGATGCATAACAGTGACGGTTACTTGTTAGCATTCTACTTAGAGCAAACTGTGGCTGGTGATATCAGCTAACAGAAATTTATTTTTTATTAATTCTAGTTTAAGATCTGATTCAAGGGACTATGTTAGTTTGTGGGAGATAGAGAAGTACATCTTGAACATAAACTGAAAATGTAATTGGTCTACTTAGGTGTATATCAACACACACACACATGTGCCAGGCTCCATCTGTTTCTGAAAAAAAAAAAGAAAAAAAAAAGCCAAATTGGACAGATGATGGGAAGGTAGAAAACACCATGACCTCTGTTCCTTTGCAACTCATAAACTGAAGTTAATTTCCTCAGTCCCTCCAGGAATGTGCCATTGTACTTGGCTTATGGTTTTCCGAAGTGGAGGCAGTAGAATGCTTCTATTTATGATCTAGGAGGCAAGGAAAAGCTCTGACTGTGGAGGGGTTAAGGAAGAGCTTGGCAATATTGTGTGGGGTCTCTTTCCTAAACTCCCACAGAACCATCATTGGTAAATGTTGATATTTTCACTTAGGGAAGACTACAAATTCTTCACAGTTCAAGTTTGTCAATACAGACACAACTTTTTATAATCTAACATTTAAAGAAAGTGCTGGGATTAATTGGTTTTTGGTGATTTAAGATTTCTGAAATGCAACCTATAGGTAATTCAACTGCATATATATATATATATATATGTGAATGATTATGCTATATTTTTATTCCCCACCCCTTAGTACCCCATGTTCACCTAGCTTGCCACATTATAGGTTATCTTGATGAATGAGTTGACTTCTGTTTTTGTTTCGTTTTGTTTTTTTTTCTAAAGGCAGAAGCTTTGGTTTTGAGATAGATTAAGAGACTCCAATTGGTTCCCTTTTTGGATATATATTACAGCCAGGAAGTCTATTTTCATGTTTCTTTAACAAATATCTAGTATTTACAACTTCCATTTATTTTTGTGAATATCATATAAAACTTTTGTACCTGGCCAGTTTTACTGAGAGTCTAAAGGCACTGTAAAACTAAAACTAAAATCAACACATGTCCTCGTTACAGAGGTAAAATGAACTAGAATGCACCAGGTGGTTTAGGTAGCAACAGAACAACATTATTTGTTCTTGATTTTCTCCTCATTCTCTTTGTTATTGCTTTGATATATGATAAAGAAATAATTGTTTAGGATAGAACATCCATATGGTTACATAACTGAGATTCGTCTTCCACTACACTTTGATAGAGGCTGCCTGGCCTGACAGTTGGCTTCAATTACACTGTCTGCTAATTACTGCTCAGAAATTCAAAGTCCCTCTATTATTTCAGGTTGCTTCCAATGTTATGTTTATTTTTTTTCTTTTGGAAATGCTTCAGTTCCTTTAGGGAAAGTAAAACAAACTAAGTCCCATATAAAATACAACAACAAAAGGAAAACAGAAGCAAACACTTTAGGAAAAAAAATGACTACTCTTATAAAACAGAGCAAATTGGTTCATCTCCAAACAAAATTGAAAGGATTATGTTTGGTAAACACCAGAGAGGGGAAAAAAATCCTGGCAAGCCCAGTTACTGGAAATAAACTCCACAGTACCCCCTTGACTCAGTCAGTACCCACGTTCCCATGGAAACTGTGCAAACACAAGATAAATAAAAAACTTCCAAAGGAAATAGTTCTCTCTAATCAAATAGGCATTAATAAATTTCCATATATACTTCATGTCAAAGGTCAGGTCTCTGCTCTTTTGATCATTAGCACATATAATTGTGGAGCAAATACGAAGGGCTAAATGGAGTAGGAAGGAAGGTGAGTTGGAAATGGTTGTGTACAATGACCACGAGGTAAACTGTAGAGTAGTTAAATAACTCATTATAGTTTGTTGCTTAGCTACAAAGATGGACCTAGTGATGCTTTCCTGATAGCTGTTCTTTGTACCAAAATCCCTCTTCAGATTAGTGGAGTGGATGGAATGCATGGGCATTTCTTTTTTTAAATAATTTGTTTATTTTCAAGGAGAGAGAGAGAGAGAGAGAGAGAGAGAGAGAGAGAGAGAGAGAGAGAATGCACCAGGACCCCCACCTTGTGGGTCTGGCTTATGTGAGTCCTGGAGAATTGAACCTGGGGTCTTAGGCACTGGAAGCAAGTGCCTTAACCGCTGAGCTATCTCTCCAGCCCTACATGAGCATTTCTGTAGAGTGATTTATATGTCAGAGTTTTATGTGAATGAGAGAAAGCTCTAGGGTTAGACAAACTCTGAACACTTGCCATGACAAGCATCACGTGATTGTCACTTGTACAGTGTTTTCAGGGTCCAAGGTGCATTTCTAGAGGAAGATTCTGTAGACTTTCCCAAAAGGGATGAGGTAGGCACTCACATTTTATGATGTATATAAATGAGAGTGGAATATGTTAGTTATCTACCTCAAGTTCATATGTTAATATAATCCAATAATATAAATATAGGACTTGGATAAAATGGAATGAATTGACCCTGATTCTAAAGCAATAATGAAGCTGATTTCCTATCCGTTGAAATTTAGGTCATTTATGGTCACATGAAGAGGCATGAAAGAGCTGAAATTTGAGAGATTGCTTTTGGTAAACAACAGCTTTTCTTATATATTTTATTATTATTATTATTATTATTATTATTATTATTATTATTATTATTATTATTTTAGTGTGTGCAGGGCTGTGCATGGCATTACACTTGTGAGGATGTCACGGTGTGTGTTCTCTCCTTTCTTCTACCTTGTTTGAGACAGGTCTCTTTTTTTGCCACAGGTATTAAACCTGTTCAGGTAGCTCATGAGCTCTGGTATTCTCATGGTTCCACCTCCTACTTCTGTAGGCATGTTGGGATTCCTGGTGTGAGTCACTTTTTCTCTGCTGAGGATTAAGGAGCAAGCCCATTGAGGGTCAGCAATCACCTCTCTAGGATTCCTGATCTAAGTAGGTGAGCGTTTATGGGTCTCATTAGATTTCTATGATTTTGATTTTAAGTGAATTTTGATCATTTCCCCTCTGAGAAGTATTTGGTATGATTAGACATATGGAAGTGTTTCTCTTTTTTTTCCTTTTTTTAACATCTGCAGAAAAGACGTTTAGTTAGCCTGTAGTTTATGAATGAAAGTTTCCTTATGAGAGTAAACTTGTCAAGTTTGTCAAGTTTATTTTCAAATAATACATGAACATCTATCCATCCATAGCCTTTTCTCTCTCTGGTTTCATTTGGAGCTTCATATAGTCAATTGATTCTTTCTGTAATTTATACATTTTTGACTTCCATATATATATATATATATATATATATATATATATATATATATATATATATATATATATGTATTATGTTCTTCTTAATATCAAATATAGTCAACAATGTACATAGAAACTGAACCCACAATCACCTTGAAGTGCTAATTTTAAGGTCAAATGCTTTTTTTTCTTATTGCCACTGTGTGTTATATTAATGAGGACATATTTTGATTTGGATAAGTATTTGTATGACATGCATTTATTTTTTATTCTTAGTATTTTACTTGTCTTCTTTTCATTTTATATAAAATCATTAGCCATTATACAAATTGCAACATGCTTATTATAAAGTCTTTATTGCATTATATTAAAAATTGCAAAGACCTATAAATTCCCCCAATAAAACAGGTTTCTGTTAAAAAAAATTGAGGTTAAATGTAAGACCCTATTACATCATATGCTGTCAACACAGAAGATGGAGAAATCTGGCTGGAATCTGGAAGGAAGCCAGCTCCCAGATGGTTAGCCCTTTAATGCTGGAAAGTTCTAGATGATTTGCTGAGGTGACAGCATCAACAATTCTGAGAGATGTTAGGGGCCGCTGCTCTAGAACAAAAACCAACCTGAAAAGATGTACACACCTGTGGAATAGTGGCATCTAGGACAGGTGGGGATCCTCTCTGTTTGTCTAAGAAACCTGCTCAATGGAAAAGAACATAGTGAGAATCCTATGGGGCCAAGATCATTGACTCCAAATAGAAGTTGCCTCTAAAGAAAAATGACAGGTTACACCCATCAAAGCCTCTGTAAATTATGCCTACCTGTTCCCTTTAACCTATGCTGATCTCACTCTCTGCATTGTAGAATTTTTTTTTCTTTTTCAGAAGGCAGTGAGAACCAAGGACAACCCAATTCTACTAACAAGAAAAGAAAGCAAAAGATAACTGAGTCTCTGGCAGATGAGCCACCTCACTCATCAGCTAGGGGGCAGGTGAAATCACAGAGGATTTGGTGAGATGAGCCAGAGGTGAGCCTCACAGCCTGCTCTAGAGTGATGGAGACAGACGAGAAGGATTCTCAACACACATCAAAGCAGAGCTCCACAAGCTGCTGGGAGCTCAAACTAAAATTGACTAAAAACACACCCACCATGGCTCAGGGAATTTTGTGGAATTTATGTGAAAGTATTGAGAGCCATTTGAGAAGTGGATCACATAATAGAAAGAAATGGGGTATGAGTATTAGCAAAGGGAATGTTATGTGTGTCAAGTGTGGCATGGTGGGTGTTTTGTATGAGTGCACTTGTGTGCAGATACAGACACATTATGTGCACATAAAAAGCAGAGGCCAACATCAGGCGCTCTCTTTCATCCACAAAGAGAGAAGAAAGTCCTTACTGATTCTGGAACTGCGGTTTCCCGAAGACCCCTCATTTCCTCTCTGCTCCCCACATAACTGAGCCTACAATCATTCATGGACTTGCCCAGTTATTTTTCTGGGTTCTGGGTAAAATTTAATACAGGAGAATCTACCTGTTACCTCGGTATTCAGGCTCTGAGGTAAATTTTACATGCAAGGGAAAAATTGGTGAGCTAAAATATTTGCAAGCTGATTGAAGAATAAATGTGAACGGAATGCTGATTATTCACAGGACAGCAAGCACTTTTTTAGTACATACTTCCAGAATAGGTCATAGTATTTTGAGATATTCTAAATGATTTAATCTAAGAGTAACTTGGGCTGAGAACTTTCCCATGATTAAAAATGAATGTGGACTCAGGAAATTTCCTACCCAAAGTACCATTACTAACTCTATGAAATTGCTACCAGGAATTCACACTTCTTTTTAGTAAACAACACTGTGGCTTTTGAGACACAGATATTCTACACAAGGTAATGTATGCACAAATATTTGTACAGAGCGAAAACGGAGAAAGAGAGAGTAGTATGATTAATTATCATCCCATTCTTCAGTAATGAAATTTTGTGTGGCAGAAAAGTTTGTCTTGTGGTGAAAGAGGTGTTTCCTATAGAACCGTAACGAAAACTCAATGAGATGAGCCGGAAGAGAGGAGACAGGTTAGAGGACATGGATATAGAAGTAATGAAATTGATGGGTTCATGAAACTGAGACCAAGGGAGGGAAAAGGGGTGAGAATCAATAAAATCAAATTGTATTTCAAAATGCCATGAATTAAAAATAAAAATATGGTTATTGGAGAAGTAACAGAAAGACTAAGGAATTTTATCAGAACAATTTCATAGGACAAAATTATAAGATAATATTCTCTTTGTAATAAGTATGATCATTTGGTTTCTAAATGTCTTTCATACATTTCATGATGTATTTCTGAACACTGAGATGTCAATTGCTAGAAATAATGTATGATTGAATCCTTCAATTCTAAAAGGATCATATTATGATGGCATGATTATGGTGAAGAAATTAAAATTGATTTTGTTTGAGTAACTCAAAAATTCCAGTAACTGATAGAATTGTTAAATCAGCTGGACTCGTGACTAGATAGCCATTAACACGTTTATTCTGCTACAAATTGCCTCTCAGACTTCTTGCAATTACTGAATAGATTTTGCATCACCATGTTTTGTTGAAAAAAAATGAAATAGTTGGGACTTAGAAATTTAAAACAATTTCTCAAAACCCACAAGGAAAATTTTTTTTGCCCGTATAGAGCATCTCATATTCCATTTAGTGATGGTCAGTTGGTTGAACCTGGAGGTCAACCTAGCTTATGACAGACAGTTCCTGGGACTGATGCCAGGGTGGTGGTCAGGAGGCAGAAGACAGAACAAAAAAAAGTTATATTCAGATTTCTACAGGAAAGGCAAGGTGGGGAAGTGTGTATCCTTAATGATCATCTAATGCAAAGATCTTTGGAGACATAAAGCTTTGTAAGTATCTCCTAGATGCTTGATGTCCAGCCCTGGGACAGCAAAGCCAGAGGGTGAGTGTTTTCTTAGGATGTGTGGGAAAGGATAGAGAAGTCACTCTGGATTTATTCATTTTCAGGTGAAATCATACTCTTGGAAGGATCCCTTTGATATCTCAAAGCATTAGGGAGTAAAGTACTGGACCACTAAGCTACATCCCAACCCTAGAGGGGAGAAATAAACAACTTAAGGTATAAAATAGGATAGTGTATAGTATATCCTATACAAACACACACACACACACACACACACACACACACACACACACACACACACACGGATTCCAAAGCTGCCTGACAATCAAGGAACTCTCATAGTATCTTTATTCAGCTATGATCTTTCAATGGGTTCGATGGGTTTCCCTGGGTGATTAGCATTACTCCATGATGCATGGATGCATTCTTTATGTGAAAAAAAAAAAAAAAACATAGGCCCACGTGATACTACCATCATTGCTGGCTTTGAACTGAAAATCTATCTTTAAAAATTGCAAAATTTAAGAAATGCAGGTAGAACAATCAATTTGATAGCTCATTCTAATATTTTCATTCTTCAATGAAAACTAAGGATAATGGATTTTAATATCTGACTCCCTGACAATGAAAATATGTAACTCTTATTTTTCCTTTATATTTCTCTTTTTGTTTTGTTAACCTTCTTTCATTCTTTCCCTTCCCTTCCTTTCTTTCCTTTTTTCCTCTCCCTTCCTTTCTCCCCCTTTCTTATTTTCTTTCTTTTAGAAACAACATTTCATTGTATACCACAGGCTGGGTTCTATCTCATGGTGGCACAATATGTAATTCTAGGCCACAATGCCAACCTGTTATATGAGACAATCACATCACATCAGAGTCCTGTAGGCCCTCAGTCATGTCTGGGAGTATGAGTTATGGGGCAAGTCATAGGAACATTATCAACTATTCCAGGCTTAGGATAGAAGGCAATGTAAGTACTTAAAAAAATATGTGGTGACAACATTAATCTTTGAAGTCAGAGGTAGCCATTGATCCTACATGAAAGTTAAATTATGAGGAAAAAAGCATCTACCCAAACTTGTTGGCAGGGCACAGAAATTCATCTGTTGGGAGCAGCCTAGAAAATTTGAGGATAATGACAAATCTACAGACGTAAAAGATTCACCTGCATAGGGCCACTGGGAAATGAACTGATGAACAAATCATTTCTTGAGATGTTAACACAGTTTGGTCATTAAATAATTTGTAATAACAATTTAACAATGATAATATTATATACTATAGTATGAAAATATTTATCTCTATCTTCCTAACTTCTATTTACTGGAATATAGTATTGTACTTCCTCTTATTTACTAATGGAAAATGATGTAACAAGGGCGAGTGTAAGAGCTGCCTGCAAGGTGCTTTCAGAGACGACTAGAAACATAGGTCACAGGGGGCAATGGAAGTATGGAGTGAGTAGGATTTTCACCATTTTTGTCATATGAGAATGCATCCTAGACTGCTAAATATGATTTTTAAAAGAAGCATCTAATCCTAGTTCTGTAAATTTTTTATCAGAAGTGAAGTACCTTTAACAAATTCCATATGGATGCAGACCACAGAGACTATCAGAAATGCTTTCAGGTGTAACCTAGAGATTATAGGTATCAAGCCTTCCTATAAAGAAAAAAACAACACAGTTATCCCAGGCACACACTTTTTTTTTTGAGGCGTTATAATGCACTCTAAAATCTAAAATAGCATCAAAGTCCATTCCAAGTTCCTGCTCTTATTAATAATTCATTCACTGCGTGACATTCTCAGACAAGTATGTAACTTTTCAAGGTAGGTGAATTCCCTATGCCAAACAGGCTCTGATCCAAACGCTTACTCGGAAAATGTTTGTTTAAAAGGTCAAGTATCAGTAAAGGTATATTGAAACATAGCCAATCCAGTACGAATTGTGTTAACTATGTGACAAAACACAATTTCCTTTCTTCCAAAAAGACATTTGTCCTTTATCATTTGCACACACTATAACCTATATATACTGTTAAAATAAGAAAAAAATAAAAAAATGAAAATATTTATAGAAAACAGATATTCCTAGAATTCCCATCTACTAGCAATTATGTAAATCTGCTTTCATATAAGCTTCCCTAGGTATATTCTCCTCATAAACACAAGTAGGGACAGTTGTTCCAAATAGTCAATTTAATTTCAAAAGTTTTTAATAGGAATGTGTTTTTTTTCTTTAAACAATATATTTATTATGAATACGTATATACATTTTATGAGCAAATCTTGTGAAGGTGTCCCCATTTCCCTCCTCTCTATCCCCTACATTCATGCAAAGAGTCCACTATAGTCTCTGATATTTTAATAGTGTGAATTGATTGCATTCTTGGAGGATTATTCTGAACCAATGTACCATGAGGATGAAGAAAACAATAATAGTCAGAAATATTTTCCTGTTCCACTGACAGTATCTGCTTTAGTGTTTGCTTACACAGAAAGGACGGCTAAATTCCAAAAATGTTCCAAGTGGCTCTAAATAGTAAATATCACTTGAAATTGAGCAGCTTATATTATCAATTTATATATTCTTACTCATTGATGGGAAGGCTGTAAATTTGAATTTCCAAAAGGAAAAATCATAAAAATGAGGTGGTGCTTCACTTCAATTATTTCTGTAAATGACATTGTTTCAGTATTTAATAGTGACTTATAAATGGCCTTCTTGTAACTCCACTATCCACTATTTCTTATGTCTGACTGACATCCCTCCAATTATTTTATCATAGTAAAATATATGCCATATAAATATATTGTTCTAGTCATTTTATTTTTGTGTTTATTATATGTGTGGTGTGCATGGATGTGTATATGCTTGTTTATGTGCATGTGGGCAGACTTCTGCACTGGCTCCTATGCACACGTGTGCCCCTGTCTGTGGAAGCCAGGTGTTGACATCAGACATTTTTCTCAGTATTGGTCCACATGATTTAGTGAGGCAAGTTCTCTTTCTTGAACCCAGAGCCCACCACTTTGGCTAGTCTAGTCTCAGGATTGACCCATGTATTCTTTGTCTTCACGACCCAAGCTCTGTGGCAACGATATTAGAACTCTAATCCTGCAGTTCACATAGCAAGTATTTCATCCATAATTAAATGAAAGGTTCATATATATTAAATATAATTATATTCTGCAACCATTACTACCCATTACTCTATTGAATTGTTTACATTTTAAAACACTGGCAGTCCGCTTAATTATAATGGTTTAATACAATTTCATATATATTCAATATAATTTAACCTATTTAATTTAATTCTCCATTCTCTCCCTCATTCACTTCTTCAACAAGCATTTTATTTTATATCACTATGGTTGTGTTAAAACAATATTATCTATATGCACAGAAATAAATATACAATATCTGTCTTCATATGAACATATTCATATCTTCTGCATATTAGTTGTTGTAATTGAAAACTGGATGTTGATTTTTAATAATGCAATAAGGATAATAATCAGCTTTTCCCCCTTTATCCTAAGGGTTAAGTACTACTAAGTCTGGTTTATGATTTGATTATTGTAAAATGTCCTAATCCCAAAGAATCAGCCTGAGTTAGGAACTCAAGTTTTGGAATTTAAGATAAATTTCAGTATGCTCTGGGCATGGTGTTTACTTGCTATGTTTCGCAGGACTGACAATTGCTTTCAAATATCATGCAACTTAATGCCTGATTCCCCAAGGGGGTGGATAGGAATATAAGAAGGGAAGAAAATGTGAATGCTATATAATGGTCTCAGGGAGTCACTTCTGTAGCCGTGAGCTGGAAGAACAAAGGAAGGAATTGTAATCTTTAGCGCTTATTCACTTGACCCTGTATGAACAGCAGAAGTCATCACTGGTGTGAATACAGACATCTGAATTCTGGCAGATCACTCCAGCTCTCAGAAGTTGTAAACATGTGGCCCATAGATGCTTAGTCTCTGACTTAAGGAGAGAGGTGGTGGATAGGTAGCTGCTATCATGGGGAAGAATCACATACATTTTTGATACTTTGTTCTAATTGACTGTACTGTTGTAGTAAGTATTGATTTGTTATTGATTTATAATTTGCAATTTCTGCAGAACTAACCTTGTCTCTTTTACAATAGAGATTAAGCATTCATAAAGCAGCATATTGGAAATATACATATATATGACATATAAAGTGCCTCCATACAGGACAGACTTTTTATAACAAAATTTCATGAAGTTGTAATGCCTTGGGTTTTTGATCCAGAAAGGAGTTCTTGATAGCGTAGGGTGCTACTGTATTATGTATTTTTTTGAAAAAAAAAACTGTTTTCTATGGTTTAGAAAATTGAGGAATTATTTAACAAATGATGAATTTATGGTTGAAAATGAATTTTGACTGATTTTTTTCTCTTAAACTTTCTAATTTTCTAATATGTTCTTGTCTATGACCAATGAATTAGCCACAAATTTCCAAGTCTATTACTGTTTATTGACATCTGAGTACTATGGATTTCCTTATCACAAGCAGAAAGCATTTTATTAGTACAGATTTTTTATCATTTTATTAAATTTAATCAACAGAAAATTCAGGGATTATATTTGTCTTTCCCCCATTGTTCAATACATCACTTAATAATAAATTATTATATTATCAACTAGTAAAGTCATGTGTATTTCTGACTCCCTCAAACAAAATAAAATAATAATATTAAATGATAATTATAGTAATTAATAACCTGTGATGGAAAATTCTCATGTCTTTTCCTATCTGGCTATTCATCCCCTCTTTGTGAAAAATAACCCTAACCTTGATCTCATTTGTAGCCTGACTCCATGGAGCTTACCTCTGTTCTTATAGGAGATGCAGGATGTGCATTTTACAAGTCCTAAAATTTTCAACAATTGTTGGGAAGAACTTTCATAAGAGTTACCAACTCTCAGAAACAGTCTTTTACCAATGGTACAAAATTGATTCAAAATCTTGACATATGGCAAGCTACAATCAGGTGTTGATTTTTTTTAATTTTAGCCAAAATTAGCCTCCCATATTCTCTTCACTCAAAATCTACTACAGGACAACAGCTTGGCATAGAGTTAGTGTTAGCTGGCAACTGGATTCTAAATGATTCTGCAAGACAGGAATTCCAGCACCACAGGACATAAGAGGTATTGTGTTCCACTGTCCAGTAAAATCTTTAATTCATCCTGAGATGAAAAAAAAAATTTCATTGTCTGCTGAGTACTAAGATATCCAGGATCCCTTGCCACAAGGACTAATACAGACAGCCCACAGAGGAGGATATACAACTGATCAGGGATGGGGAGGGAGAGAATTGGGGAATTCGGGATAACAACGCATTGTTTGCCCACTAAATAATGTAACTCATTATGGACAATAAATATATATTTTAAAAAATTCACTCATGAATGCCTGGTATATGAAGGCAATTCATCTAAATCACCATAGTGCATATGTGCATATGTTCCTCTAGTGTTTTTTTTTTTTTTTTCAGGTAGACAATGAATGAAAGAGATTGTGAAGCATGAGCTTTTAAGTTGCTATATATAGAGACAGGATTCTCATAGTGGTTTAAGGGACCATTAAAGAGGAACATTCTAGGCCTGAGATTAAAGCATCCCAAGCAACTTACACCAAATGGGCAAATATGATTTTTTTATTCAAAATGTGTTTGTCTGATTCCACTCAATAATGATTACTGGAAGATTGAATATTTTAGGGATTAACAAAGTTTAACAAAGTTATGGTTCTATTAACTTAGATCTTATGTACCACGATGCTTTGTTTCATTTAGAGCAAATTATCTACAAATGACCTTCTTTTTTTAAGGAAAGTTTTTTTTTTAATTGGAGATAATGAGAGTGTATATAGATAGATAGATAGATAGATAGATAGATAGATAGATAGATAGATAGATAGATAGATAGAGAGAGAGAAGGGAGAAGGAGTGAGAGAAATAGAGGATGAGAGGGAGAGAGAGAATGGAGAAGGATGAAGAGAAAGGATGAGAGAGGGGGGGATGGGGATGTCAGGGCCTCCAGCCACTGCAAACAGACTCCAGATGCATGTGTCACCTTATGCATCTGGCTTTATGTGAGCACTGGGAATCAAATCCATGTCCTTCTGCTTTGCAGGCAAGCATCTTAACTGTTGAGCCATCTCTCCAGCCCTGTTTTTTAAAGATACATTGAAAGCATGTTTTCTGATCTATTTATTTCTGAAGAAACCATTTTTGGAATGATCAGCATCTATCTCCACATCCAGGGTAAACCGTTCTGGAGTAGTTTTAAAAATTAGGAATTCTGCGGTTTATACTGTGTTCAAGGAAAGGTCTGCCTACTGGTGGAAATGGGACAGAAGTTTGTTAAAAGAAAATCATACCTTATCTATGTAACCAATTCACCATACATTGAATGCAGGCCTCTACATGAGAGGTGGTGATGACAGTGTGGGTGGAATACTGTTGAAGTAACATGTGGTGGAAAAAGCTTGAAGTATTGAGGGAAAGATATGTAATCTGTCTTTACCATTAGGGTAGAGATGACATAGTATTTGGGTCCTAGATTCTCAGACATGGGAACTTGTGAAACACAGACTTAAGTTGGGTTAAATTCAGGCAATAAAGCAAACATTTTCACAGATTACACATGAAAATTGAGATCACAGTACATCAAATCGGAAGCCAGGGATAGTGTCTATTTTTGAAATGGTCTTTCTAATGGCATAAGGCACGTGCTTCCCAGATGAAAAGCCTCTTATCCAAGGGATCAACATGTAATACAACAGACTGATCCACACTCAGACTAAAAATTCCCATACTGGTGACAGATGGTAGGTGATTCAATGCCGACCTCTGCTAAAGCATATCTGATCATATACTTCCAAATAAAAAATCATGAGCACAACACTTTTTTGTTTAATTTCCAAAGTCAAAATTTCTACGTTATTGTTTTAAATCCGTCCACCACATTGCCTTCCTATGAGAACTGCAAAAGCACACTGCAAACTTGTCTGCAAACCCTCCCTTTTGGCTTATTCTCTCCCATACTAATAATTTATCATGATTTTTAAGTAACATTATTGCTGACATCTTCATGTTCCTCCACTCACATATTTACTTATAAGAAGCATCAAGTATCACAGAGTATATGTGCTCCCAACTTCATAAACCTTATATCCAAAGATAAGAAAACAACCTTCCAAAATGGCCTAAGGTCTTTTTAAACTTCCTTTTGAAAACATAACCCTTCATAGATAGAAAATAATATTTTATTACATATGAATAAATATAATTCTAAACCAAACATCTGACATTACTGCTTTTTTTCTAGTTAATAAATGCATCAATGAGTGTATGTGTACAACAGCAAGAGCAGCAGGGTCACTCTTGGTTTAACTGACAATTAAGACTCATTTCTGGCTCATCTCTAAAGAACAGAAATGCAACAGTCAATTTCTATAATTTCAGGAGACTTCCTCAAATGGGCAAATCTGTTCTTCAGTAGCGAAAACCACATGGGCATAGATCTAGAGTACCACTAGACTCAAAATTTCAGAAAAAAATGAACACTTTTGGCAATATGTTTTATACTTTATCACAACAGCATAATGCACAGACATTAAAGAAAAATTCCAAAATTTAAATTTTATAATCATTGATTAGTGTTCCTGCCTTATTACAGAACTTGATTTTTTTAATATATATTTATTGTCCATAATGTGTTACATTATTTAGTGGGCAAACCATGCGTTGTTATCCCGAATTCCCCAATTCCCCCCCTCCCCATCCCTGATCAGTTGGATATCCTCCTCTGTGGGCTGTCTGTATTAGTCCTTGTGGCAAGGGATCCTGGATATCCTAGTACTCAGATATTTTGGTTTTTAATTTAATAGTTTTATTGCCCTTTTTCCCAGAGCTTGAAATTCTGGTTTTTAATTTATTTATTTTTATTATTATTATTATTATTATTATTATTATTATTATTATTTAAATATTTTATTTATTCAATTTCACGCAGAGAGAGAGAGAGAGAGAGAGAGAGAGAGAGAGAGAGAACACCAGGGCCACCAACTTGTTGGTCTGGCCCATGTGGGTCCTGGAGAATTGAACCCGGGGCTTCAGACACTGGAGGCAAGCACCTTAACCTCTGAGCCACCTCTCCAGCCCTTAATTTATTATTTACACCTTATCATTGGGTTATTTTTATTTCTGTTTTTATCAACTTGCAATGAGTGACATATGTTAGACAGGAAAGTACCCAGAAAAATATTCAAGAAAATTTGCCTATTTTAATGGAATATCTTAACTCCCACAGGATGGACAAATTGGCAAGGCTCTTACATAATGAGCTATTGTGAAAGTGTCTGATGTTGAAGACAAGAAAAATGAGAAGCCACGTGGTGCTACACACTTGTTATTAAAAAACATGAGAAACAACTTCAAATGCAATAAAAAATACTTTAAAGAGAAAGACAAGAAACCCAAGTGAGAAATAGTATAACTCAATTTTTAGAGATGTTCATTCAAATAAAAGACGTATTAAATTTTGATGATAATTCTTCAGTTTTGAATTCTTCATAAACCTTATAAAATTATCCAACTCTTCACCAAACTATAACAACCAGCCTAAGGTATTAATTATCTGGCATTAAATGCTGTGAGAACAGAGGCAAGCAGAGTTCCCTAATGTCCTAGATATTGAATTCAAAGTGTCCTTTACTCAGGTTTGCATTGAATTAATAATATCATCACCCTACCAGAACCAAATGTTAGGGTTTCCTTCAATAACATGAAAGGTTGTGTGCAAACCATCCAAGAAAGTTAATGAAGGATGGTGAGGAATAGAACCCAACATCTGGGGTTGATCCAGGCTGGGAAATGCCTTTTAGGTCTATTATGTGAGAAGTTCAGCAGACCTGATGGGCTTCTCATTTAAACTAGGATTTTCCCACAACCTAGACCAGAATAACATGCTCAGTAAGAAAAAAAAAAAAGAATGAATAGCATGCTGGATACCTCTTAGGACAGCAACACCTCTTGCTTGTAGAGGTTGTGAAATAAAGGAAATGAAATTACAGACTTGAAAACTGATGTTATTTTTTTCTGATTTGGTTCAATGAGAACACAGCTAGTGATGTGCACTGACATATCTTATACATGTATATAAATGGATTTAGAACCTAGAAAAAGGGAAGTGTGACTCATTAAAAACTGTAATATATGAATTTCCTATGGATGTATAGCCCTTCATGCTAGTGAAATGTTATTTTGCCAAAATAGGATATAGCTCATGGCTGAAGCTCTTTGCACATTTAGCAAAATTCAGAATCGCAATGAGAAAGATTCCCAGATTGATAGAGAAATTATTGGAAAATATGTTATTCTCAATGACTTATTTGGGCTATGTGGCAGAGTTGGGGACATACATACTCTATCTTTTTCATCCATAATGAAAAAATTATCTTTAACAATTTATTGACAAAAGTCTTCCTATTTATCACATCAAGTCATTCTTTCAACATATGTGTGTTGAATGCAATTGGAAAAATGAGGTTTAAGTTCTTTGCTCGGAACTAAGTAAATGTCAGAGATAAATACAGAGAGTGAACACATACTCAGGAAAAGAATGTTCATTGGTGAAAAAAATCAAAATGATGCAATGACGTTATAGGCTCAGATATGAATGGATCAGATTAGAAGAACTAGAAGACCTGTAGATGATCCTGGAGAGGCTTTATAGAGCTGGATACATGAAGATCTGGGGTCAGTGGATTTGCAAAGGTAATAAGCATAGATGGAGAGAAGCTCAAGGGAGAACAACATTAATTACTGAAACGTAGAAGACATTCATCTTTGTGACGTGTACAGAATATGAAAGTAACAACAAGAGATAACAATGGAAAAGTAGATAGGTTTCAATGTAGGTAAGGCCTTAGAATTCATGACGAGTTTGAATGCTATTCTAACTCTGAATGAGAAGAAATGAGAAGGAATTGTAGGTAGGCATTATGTAGTTTGAATTAGGATACTAATAGCTTAACATCTGTGTGCTCACAGTGTGGATGTATTTTAAAGTAAGATAAAATGAAATTATCAATGAATGACTCATATTTCTGTTATGTGAAGTATCTCGTATACACAGATTTATGAATTATTAGATATATTACATAAAAGTTAAATATAATTCAAGTTTTTTTAACTTAATGATTACTCTTTGGTTAAGTAAGTGTAGTGAGGAAAAACATCAGACCTTCTGGTATATCTTTCAGAAATTCACTTGAAACTATGGGAAGCCTTTAAAGTTGAGCTCATGAGAGGAGGGTTAACTTATGAAGACAATGTCTTCTCTATACAGAATAAACAAATGTACAAAATAGTATAAAAGCATAGAAGAAGACCCCCCTAACCAAACCTGTATATATTCAAATACTCAGATATTAAGTGAGCAAATAGCTTTAGTTATAGAAGCAAAGAATATAAATCCAACAATACCCAAGAAAAAAGTTTCAAAAATAGTTAACAGATATATGGTGTCTAGGGATGCATCAGTAAGACAGGAATTCTGAAAGACCATGGCATGATTATTGATTTCACCGATGCTCAGAGAATGGTGGTACTTGAGCTGTCAAAGTAGGTCATCTAAAGTTTTCTGAAAATATTTTGCCTTCTGTTAAAGTGGAACAGAGTTGGAGTTTGTCTGGGAGGAGGTCATAAGATCAAGGGAGGGTGTTTTGCACATATATCTGACTCTTTTTGGGAGATGACAGAGTGCATGTACTTTCTGGTGGTTTAATGCAAGATGAAGATTCAGAGGAGTACACAAGATGTGTTCTTGAGTATACAAAATGTGTTCTTGTGTACAAATTTATTGGAAGAAATACAGCTCTAATTGAGTTCATTCAAATTTGGAGATTATTGCATTATGGAAGGATGGTGTAGAGATCATAGATAGAAATACAATTAGCCAAAAAAGATTTCATTTTAGTTTGATGAGTTTCAATATATTTTAAGAGCTTTTTTCCCAGATATTCTACTTTAGACACATGAGAGAAAGGTGAATTATCCAAATATTTTTCATTTAATATTTATGTTTATACCCAGCATTAAAACTGTTGATCATTAGGTCTTTATTTCTGTTATACTGATTTTCCAATATTCACCCAGTCACTGACTTACCATGTGACTTATTTATGAATTAAAATTTACCGTCTTGCCTCTCAACATATGCAAGTCCAGTGTAGAAAAAAGAATTATTGTCACAGAATATTTTCAGACCCTGGCCAAAGATATGCTTTTTCACTGTGGAATTTCTGCATTTAGGTGATTTTCTTTCTTGAGATTAGGCTCAGGGATTTTAATAGTTCTTATCACACAATTACATTCCAACTAAAACAATGTTTAAAAATGCAATTTTATAAAACTTTATATATTTTAATATGTTAAAGATTTGCATAAGAAAGTGTCTAAATACTGTACTTATATTTAGAACAAAAATTATTTGAAACATTAAGTAATCATTCTAATTCTAGAAGGGTGCAATTTGCTTTTTTATATATTTTTGCAAGAAATAAATATAAAGTTATTTTTATCTGTGGATAAGTTATTTTGACTTTGCAATAACTGAACTGTGATGTCTGTGCTTAATTACAGTATACTGCATAATTCCAAAGAATTATACATTGTGTATTTTCCTTTATTTTT
>PVHP010021845.1:0-28966 GCA_004024765.1 Zapus hudsonius
CAGACTCCCGGTTCCCGCTTCTCTCTCTGCGTTTTACCCCCACCGAAGGCCCAAGGCGCCCATGGAGGGGAGAACCACAAATATGCATGTCCTGGACCACATAAATAGGAGAAAGCTATCAGAGAAGCTCCATTTAACTCATTCTGCATTGTGATTGTGGAATGAAAGGGAGCAACTTGTTCATGATTCTGTCACCATGATTGACTAAAATATTCAGACTGTAAGTTGAAATAAACCCTTCCTCATTAAGTTGCTTTTGTCATAGCAAGGTGGAAAGTAACAGACACACCATCCTATTTTTATATATGTAGAAAATGAATGTCTTTCCATCGTAACATCTACATCAATGAAGAGACTTTGACAGAATTTGAGAAGATCATATATACCCCTTTCCCTACATTAGGACTCTCTGATAATTTTTTTGGTTTTGGTTGTTGAAAAGTTTTGAGCTTTTAGAGATGTCATTTTGACTTCTTTTTTCTCCACCTTTTCTTACATGTTTAGATTACATATTTAGATTACATATTTAGATTACATGTTTAGATTACATATTTGTTGGGTGTATGTGTCTTTCAGGCCTATTCATTATTATACATTTTGTTTTATTTTATTGTGTCTTCTTAGTGGGTCATGTTATTTTGGATTTGTAATCCACGCTACCATTTAGAGGGAAGAAGTAGGCAATAGTAACCAAAACAACAATTTGGTAACAAACAAGGTGGTAAAATGCTGCAATTAAAAAAAATATATATATATATATACTTCATTTGTTCTAAATAAAGTCATGAAACAAAAGACCAAGGACTCTGACAAGATAAACTAGTAATATAATATTTATTAAAGGATACGTAAGCATATCATCCAATGGGAATATGACAGATTTTCAATATGTTATAAATTAAAGTTCCTTTTAAAATTAAATTAGTAATAATTAAGCATTCTATTAGTAACAAAACCAGATCGAGACACACCAAAAAACAAAACGATAAACCTATATCCCGAATGAATATAGGCACAAGTGCTCAATAAAACCCTGGAAGGCTGATTTCAATAATATTCAAAAAGATCCATGATACAGGGATGGTTTAACATACAATGATCATTAAACACAATGCATCATATATATATATATATATATATATATATATATATATATATATATATATATATGAATTTAAGCATAGAAATCACATGATTACCTCCATAGATACAGAAAAGACCATTAACAAATTATAACATCCCTTCATGGTTTAGACACTGCAGAAACCAAGGAGCAAGGGCTCATATCTCAACATAATCAAGGCCATATGCAACAGACTTCAATCCCCTTTTATACTCAATGGGAAAAACTTGAAACATTTGCACTAAGATCTGGAACAAGATAGGGGTGTCCACTCTCTATTGCTATTTAATATGCCACTTTGATCTTAGCTTGGGCACTGAGACAAGAGAAAAACAAAACAAAACAAAAAGATACAAATTGGAAAGTAAGAAGTCACAGTAGCCTTATTTGCTGATGACATTATTCTCTACTTAAGAACCTAAGAGACCAGAAAGACTCCACAAAAAAATATCTAGGGCTGATAAACTCTTTCATCAAACTTCAGAATATAACATCAACATCCCAAAGTCAGTAGCTTTCATATATGCCAATGACAAACATACAGAGAAGGAAATCAGGGAAGAAGTCCCATTTACAATAGGCATGGAAATTAAGTATCTTGGGATATCCCTAACTAAGGAAGTGAAAGACCTCTACAAACTTGGCAACCCTCAGTAACTACATACTGGAGACATGAGAGCCCAGCTGAAAAATGAGCTATACATGGTCCCCTACCACAAAGACTGATACAGACGACCCACGGAGGAGGATATCCAGATGACTGGGGATGTCCGGGAAGGGGGGCAACGGGAAATTAGGGATAACAACTCATGGTTGGCCCACTAAACAATGTAACTCATTATGAACAATAAATAAAAAAAAAGAAAGACCTCTACAATGAAATTGCTAAAACACTAAAGAATGAAATTGAAGAAGACATAAGATTACAAGATCACCCTGCTCATGAATTAGAAGAGTTAATATTATGAAAATGGCAATACTGGGAATATACAGATTCAATGCAATTCACATAAAGATTCCAGCTCTGTTCTCCACAGAAAAGGAACAAAATAGTCTCAAAATCCATATGAAATCATGAAAGACCTCAGATAGCCAAAAATGTCCTCAACAAAAGAATATAATGCCTGATTTCAAGATATACTACAAAACCATAGTAATAAAACAACATAGAACTGGCACAAAAACAGACACACGGATCAATGGAATAGAATAGAAGATCCATCTCTAAACCCAAACAACTACAGTTACCTCATCTTCAACAAAGGGGCCAAAAGATACACACTGGAGGAAAGACAGCATCTTCAACAAATGGTGCTGGAGGTATTGGATAACCACACGTAGAAGAATGACATTAGACCCTCCTATCACCCTGCACTAAATCAACTCCAAATGGATGAAGGTCCTCAATATAAGACCTGAAAAACTTTAAAATCTAGAAGAAAAAACAGGGAGAATATTCCACGATATAGGCATAGGGAAATAGTTCCTCAATGGGACCCCAGTAGCTCAGGAAATTAGATCAACACTCAATCACTGGGATCCCATGAAACTAAAAACTACTGTACTGACAAGCAAACATTCAACAGAGTCAGCAGATATCCCGAAGAATGAGAGAAATTTTCACCAGCTGTACCTCTAACATAGGTCTAACATCTATTATCTACAAAAGTCTCAAAAAACTAAACAATAAAAAAAATCAAACAACCCAATCAGAAATGGGATAGAGATTTGAACAGAGAATTTTCAAAGGAAGAAATACAAATGGCCATTACACACTTAAGGAGATGTTCAATGTCTTTAGTTGTCAGAGAAATGTAAATAAAAAGGGCTGAGATTTCATTTCATCCCTGTCAGGATGGCATATATCAAAAAACCGGATGATGACAAATGCTGGCAAGGATGTGGGGAAAGAAAAATCTTACCAACTGCTGGTCAGAGTGCAAACTTGTAAACCTCTATGGAAATCAGTATGGTGATTTCTGAAAAAGATGCAAATAGACTTGTCAGCTGTACCTCACCTGGACATGTACTCTAAAGACTCCACTCTTTAGAGATACTTGTTCAACCATGTCTGTTATAGTTCTATTCACAATAGCAAGTAACTAGAATCAGCCCAGTTGCCCATCAACTGATGAATGGATAATGAAGATGTGGTACATGTACATAATGGAATTCTATTCAGTGGTAAGGAAACATGTAATGATGAAAATTTCAGGAAAATGGATGGAGTTGGAAAAAAATCATTCTCAGGAAAGTCACACAGGCACAGAAAGACAAATGCTGCATGCAATCGCTCACATGGAATTCCTAACTGGGATCAATAGGAATTGGAATATGGGTATAAAACTAGGGTGAGCCCAGGAGAGAGAAGAAATGGGATGAGAGGAGCAGTTGTCTGATGGGTTATGGGAGGGACAGAATGTCTAGGGTCAGAGGGGCTTGGAGGAGTAGGGAGTGGGAAGGGTGCGGAAGGAATTACACATGTTCAGACAGCATGAATCAGTTCCATGTAAACCATCTTCCTGACTACTACTCTGTAAGATAAAACCACCAATAAAGGGAAAAGGAGGGAAGTCTGAACAGAAGGTAGAAAAAGCTTAACCTATCAAAGCAGAAATCCAGAGGCTATGAAGAACTCAACACTAAGTCAGACTGCCAACAGGCTTGCTGTGGTTCAGGGAACACTGTGGGAACAGAAAGACTGTAAGAGCTACAGAGTGGGTGTGAATACCCAGAGGCATGGTCCCCCTGCTGCCCCATAGGGACTGACCGAGGCCTTCATGACCCCACAGTGAGTATCATCACTTCACTGAGGAGGGTTTCAGGGTAACAGGATCTGAGGCAAGGAGGATAAAAGAGTATAGCTGTTAATATATATATATATATATAAAATGATATTTAAAAATATTTTTGAAATGCTCAACCTTTTTAGACATCAGGGAAATGTAGATTAAAACTGCTTTGAGATTCCATCTCAGTCCAGACAGAATGGCTGCCAGGAAAAACAATCAAATGGAAATGATGCTGGTGAGTGTGTGGGGAAAGAGGAACTCTCGTTCACTATCAGGTGACATGTAAACTAGAGTAGCCATTATGAAAATCAGTGTGGAGGTTTGCCAACAAGCTAAAAATAGAAATGATAAGACTACACCACTCCTGGGCACGTACCTTAGGATTATAAGGATTAGAGAGATACCTGCCCATCTATTCATATTGTCACTCTGTTCACAGTAGCTAGGAAGTGGAAAGAGCTCTGATATGAAAGAACTGGTGATAATTCGTGAAAATGTGGTGAGCATACATAATAGAGCTGTGACTTCAGCTATACAGAAAATAAAACTTATGACGTTTACAGGAAAATGAGTAGATCTGGAAAAATATATGAACTGAGGTAACCCAGACTCAAGGAAATACGTTGCACATTTATTTTTCTATGTGGATTCCAACTTCGAAATTTTGGGTTTATATGCAAATTGACGTAAGTCAGTAAAGGACAGAAAGCTAGAAAGGATCCATGAGAGAGATAAGTAAGTGGGTCTTACAAGGAGGGAATAGTAGATACGTAAGTAGACAGATGTAGTAGTGGGATGGGAAGGTCTAACTAGAGGCAGAGGAGGGGAATGCAGGAGGGTTGAGGGTAGAAGGAAGATGACCCAAACTAAAGACCTTATGAAAAATCATATAGAAACACACTCCTTTATGAACTAATTAAAATATAACTGAGAAGAAGAAAAAAGAGAGCTCTAGTTTGGCCAAAAACTCTTTTTGAGGGTGGATAATGTTGCTCTTATATGACATAGCTTGTTACCCAAAACCCCAGCGGGATAGCTTACAATAAGAGATCTCTGAGCCCACCACTTCTAAAATATAGGATTTTCCAAGTCTTGTTGCCATACTGCTAAAGATGTTACATGAATGGGTTGCAAGGAAATCAATAATCAAGCTGGAACTGAGTTGGAAGCCTCTTCCTACTGCATCCTGCCACAGCACTGGAAAGCGTTCCATAGGCTGTGGGGGATCATCAACAGGTTTACACTACTGTGGATCCACATTGCATATTATACTAACTAAGTAGCCAGCCAACAGGTGCCAATTGATGTAATAGTGTCACGATTGTTGTGAGTGTAACCAATGGATGGCTGCTTGGATCTGAGGTGAACTCCCTGGAGCTAATCTAAGTCTAATAAAGACAACCTCATCTAAAGCATACTGTTAGGGAAGTAATAATCTCTCCTGGGGAAGCCACTACTGTAGCCTGACTAAGGGATGTGCTGTGCCAGCCAAATTGCCCAGATTGTCCAAATTGGCTGATGGTGGTTCTCTCTGTTTGGATCTGTGGAAGGGAGCAGCTTCTTCCACCACTAATGTAACTTTCCTTGGATCTGTAAGCTTGAAATAAATCCCTCCTCCAAAACTGTGTCTGGTTTGGATATTCATCCAAGCAATGTGAAACTGTTTACTACACAGGGGGAGGTGAAATCCCAAAATATATTGCATAAGAATTAGAGCATGTTTAGAGGTATTGCAGAAGCCTGGTATACTCTAATTAACATGGATCCATGTTATCAAAGGAAGGGGACATGTTACTACTTTTAGGTATTCCTAAATGGTGTTTTAGGCCATGATTCATTAGATAGAGAAAAATCATGTTATTCAATGGAGATAGGTAAGCAATGCTTATTGAATTGCTTGCAAGCATGTATTTAAAAGGCCTAGTCAATAGTTTCTGAATATAGGTTCACCCATTCATTAATTAGGACCTCTAATTTAATGAACAATGGTTTTTAGTTACCCATATTAATGGGAAATTTCATGGAAAATATGCATTTGTGTTACAAAGAAACAGAAAATGATTTTGTGATGTTAACCAATGCTATATTTTGTAATGATAAGGAATGGTGGGTAAGACATTAAGGTGATCTATTTAACACAGTTTCATGTTATAGCCAAATTTTTTGCTTGAGCAAGAATTGGGCATCCTCTGGTAACAGGGGCCATGAATAGAAGGGGAGGGAGCCTAACCCCATGAAAAACTGATCAGAGCTGCAACTCCCTGCCCAATCATGGCTCCTTCTCTCACTGAACTGTTTGACCAAAGAGACTCATGAGGTCGCCCAAACAAGACAGAATTCTGTCAAAGCTCTTGAATACCCACCGCAGGCCAAAGGTAAGATCCTATTGCTGAAGAAACCACAGAAAATCATCACACAACACTGAGACCCTATGAGATCCAGAATGATAACCAGCCCCCAGATGCTAGCATATGCAGTGCTGGAAGGTGCTACATAGCTGCCAGGGTCAACGATAGTTGAAGACAAAGACCACTCATATAAAATGCAGACTGTTGCCATGAGTAGGCTGAACACACTTCCTTCTGGGAAAGAACAGCAAGCCCAGAAGTGATTGCTTGTGCAATGGAGGCGCCAAAGTCTGGGGGGTGGTTAATCAACAGCTTTTAATTTGTTCAGGAAATCCACTCAGTTCCCATGAACTTCCTCTTCATGGGACGCCCTTAACTGGAACTGGGAATCAGTGCAAAATTCTTTGGGAACCAAAATCTTGGGCCCCAAAGAGAAATTCTCTTTACCAGAGAACTACAGAGAGGGTACTCTCAATAGAATCTAGCTAATTCAGAAATGTGTATCTCAGGTAACCTATACTGATCTCAATCTCTGACATCCAGGTAAGAGATGACCCACCCAAACCTACCGTGGAGGTTCCACATGGAACCCCACAGAGAGTGGTGGGATAAGCAAGAGACCTATAACCACAGACAATCAGTCAACCCAGGATAAGCCAGCAAGACAAATACCAACGATTTCCAACACAACTTAAAGCAGAAGTACAGAGACCCCTAAGACCTCAACAAGCAGCCTTAATACTCACCCACCATGACTCAGGGAACTGAGCATAAGAGGGGACCGAAAGATTGTAAGAGCCATGGTGGGGGAGAACTCCCAGAGACATCGTCTGTACTCAGTAACATCATACTAAGGCGGGTGGAACAGGGCTGATTCCTAGGCTATCCATAATCCCCTACCCCATGGACAGATCCAGTTTGCCTACGGAGGAGGATTGGGGACAGGGAGGAGGGAAATTGGGGATACCAATATATTATTTGCTCATACAGTGTATCTAATTATGGATAATAAAGATTAAAAAAAGAAATAAGTGACAAGCTTGAAAGGGTATCTTCATCAAAATGTCTCTCAAAATTATATGCATACCTACCTTGATCAAAGTTGCTCTCACCCTTGGATAGAGAATCTGTTTTATTTTACAGATGGCAAATAATACTGGGAGATCCAAGATCCATCAATTTGACAAGAAAAGACAGCCAACTGCTCACCATGAGATATGCCACCTCTACCACATTACTGGGGTCAATAAGAAACCACAGAGGATGCAGCAACAGGAGTATTGCTCCCAATGTTAGCTGGAAAACCGCCTTCAGGGAAATAGCAACAAACACGGAAAGGAAACACATCATAATAGAAATACAAAGTGTAAGGAGAACTCAACACCAAAACAAACTGCTAGCACACCCTCCAGGGCTCAGGGATTGCTGCAGAAGAGGAGGCAGGAGGATTGTAAGAGCCACAGGATAGATAGAAATGCCCTGAGGCACAGTCTCTCCCCCCAAAGTAACAGAGGCCCTAATTACCCCACAATGAACACCAAGGACACTGCTTCTGAGGAGAGTCCTCGGGGAAATGTGAACTTAGAGTAGGGGGATAAAAGACTATAATCTATGAAAATATGAATATATAGATATAGATATAAAGTGAAATCCATTTTTATGTAGCTAGCAAGTACCTAATCTTGGTGATAAATATGTTGGAAGATTGATTTGAAACTCTCAGCAAAGTTTAACTCAAATATGGAGGATGTAGGCTTTAGACAATTTACAAATAGAACTAAATATCTGTGCCAAAATCTATTTTGAAGACAGACAACTGTGGATGATGGAGAAATAAGGAGACATTGAACCGGTAGAGAAAGCACAGAATGTTTGTGTGAAAAGGCCTCATAACTGGATTTCACCTACACAGTTTATAAGCTTCCTACACAATCGCAGGAATGATATGAAACAGGCTCTGCCCAGTTTCTCTGTGATGACTCCAGCTGTCTTTAGCATGTAAGGCACACAGAGCTTAGTATCTTAGAAATTCAATGCAAAGCTTAAAATCTTACAGATGTTGCATTGAGATAAGTCACAGGATGGGAGTGGTCAACACAGGACTCCTGGAAATGATTCAGCCCAACCAGAGCAGAGGCTTTGAGGACTGTATGAGAGCTTGCAAAACACAAAGGACAAGAACTCCTGGGTTTGTGCTCTGAAAGATGCAAAGGTAGGAAGAAGCCATTCTTTACTTTAGCTCCCGGCTTTGCTCTAAGAAGTGGCTTAGTCAGGCTGTGAAGCATCGAAGTACCTGGGTGATGAGAAGATTTATGATTAATGAGAGGAAACTGGGAATGGAAAATATTTTTTCCAAAGCCTTTCTACAAAAAAAAGCCATGTGCTTTTGTTTTAGGATATGAGGGAAATCTCCCTCATATTAGACTTGCTCTTTGCTATTCTGTATTACTGTGGACTGGTGAGTTCAGGCATACAACCATTCAAGATGCATTTGAGCAGAGTCCATGGAAGAGTGCAGACATATAAGGAAAATCTTAGCATGTTCTAATAAAAAGGGATGCAAATTAAGCATGGTTTATTCCCTGAGTCTGCCAATACCCTGTTCCTAGGTATTGACACTGACCAAGAAAGAGATATGAAAGCGGATCTGAAATATGTACTTGCTTTTCCGATATTAACAGCAGCAACTGCACATCCAGGGAAGACACAGACAAGAGACTGACCACAAACTTTCCAGTGAGTGAGAATGTACTCCGCCCAGACCAGTCAAATGCTTGGGTCTTGAAGTCCCAGGAGCAGAAGACCCTGACAATCTTCCTGAAGGGGCAGCCGCAGGTCCTGGGGGTGAGTGGGTATGCAATAAGGGGGCATGGGACTTTGGAAAAGCTACTTCCTGAGACAGGACTGGGTGACAAAATAAGTGATTGTCTAGATCATGGATTTGTTCCACAATTGACATGAAAAAAGTCTTACAACTTCAGGAAACAGAGAATTGAAATGCAGCTCCCCATCACTGCAAGAAACTTCACTGTATATAGCAAACAAATGATAAACTTGTGTTGAGGCAGCGTCTAACTCTTGCGAAGGCTGATCTGGAATTTGCTATGTAGTTTCAGAGTGGGCTTGAACTCATGGCGATCTTCCTACTTCTTTCTGCCTCTTAAGCACTGGAATTAAAGGCATATACCACCATGCCCAGTTAATACACACTTTTAAAATTAAAAACACCATTCTTTGTTGGATTGGGAGAAAGTCATGATGTATAGACTATTAATTTCCTTCCTAGGAAGTCTTCTCAGATTTGGAGTTTTGAAGGTAGAGTTAAATGTCAGTGTGTCATCATCTTATAACAGTCTTTCCTTCTGTGGGTCTCCATCTGCTCACATCGTGTCTCTTACCTTCCAGATGGCTCAGTGCCTTATAGGACTGATGATACTGTACCTGGGGGTCACCATGGATCTGATTACTCAACACTCACCTGAAATGAAGACTTTTCTGATTAAAGTAGGCTACCACCTGTGGGGACCTTTCTCTGTGAGTATTGGTGGTAACCGTCTATAGTCTCCTGTTCATCTTTCTTAAAAGTACACACACTTTTTACATCCCGAGCTTGGGCTGACTGTGGTAGATGACAGTGACAGGACAGTGAAGGGTGTTGGGAAGCTATTGAAGGGAGAGTGAGCAAAAGCAGCTCTGAGCAGGTTCTCTCTCTGATCAGTTCTTGATCTCTGGAGTGCTGTCTGTTGCTGCAGGAAGGAAAATGACCAAGAGCTTGGTAAGTGACTCATTGTGGAAACTCAATACAGATGGTGTGAGGCAATTAAATCCTTCCTGATTTTTAAAAGGGGCCCTATAAATGCTCTGATATGCCTTTCCCATGACACTTCGATGAGAATGATTGACTGATCTGTGTGTCATTCCTTTAAGATTCAAGGAAGCCTGGGAATGAATACTGTCAGTGCCACAGCAGCAGGGGTTGGCACAGGCTTGCTGTTTACTGACATGATAGAATTGCATGGGACAATGTCATGGTATGATCTCGGTGCTCTGTACACTTTCATCACAGTAAGTAGTTCATGTTTCATTGATAGTGATTAGTAAACCGCTTTAACATCTGTGAAATTCTAACCTTGAACCTGCTAAGGTGCTCCTGGTTCTACAGATAATGAAGTATCTCCTGAAAGTTCTGAGAGCTGGTTATTCTGCACATGTCCACAGATTCTGAGCAGAAGGCTGCCTCTTCAAACACTTACCTCTCTGAGATTGTGATGTGAAGTTATTTAGTAGTAAGTTCCTCAAGAATTCAAACTTTAAGAAATTAGTTTCTCACTGAGGTAGGGAAGGAAACTGGCAGCTTCAGATAGTCATGGTTTTCAGTGGCTCTGCTCTTTGACTTCTTGTGTAACTCCAGTGGATAGATATCAAGCTGCTATTTTTGGACAAGCTTGTTTTTTCTTCTCCTCCTCCATCCTTTTCCTCCTTCCTCCTCCTTCTTCTTTTGCCTGTGTGTATGTGTGTGCATTGTGGTAAATGCATGTGTGTGTGTGTCCTTGCCTTGCAGTGGCCAGACCATAATGGCCTAAAGTCAAGGTCCTGCTATTTCATTCTTTCACCCTTTCTCATTTTGAGTAGGAGTCTCTTACTGTCACCTGAGCCTGCTGGCATACTCTTTTTGCTAGCCCAGGGAATCCCTGGTCTCTGTTCCCTCATATGAGGGACTGGGGTTACATGTGAGCTTGACCACACACAGCTGTTTACATAGAACATGGAGATTCATTCAAACTTAAGCATTTTCAGGCCCACATGCTTGAACAGGAAGGGCACTTAACCATAGAGTCATTGCTCTAGCCATGGACTATCTTCTTTACATTGAGACACACATGATTTCAAAAAGAACTTCTAAACCAGAAAAAAATCTATAGGGCACATCTTATGTACTTTATGTTTTTGTTTTTATTCTTATTAATTATGAACTTTTCTGTATGAGCAAATTGTGTGTTGGTCCTATTCCCATTGGGTTCCCTCTCCCTTCCCAATTCCACTGAGGGCGTCCTTAGTGGGGCTATTGGTATTTACTGTGGGCTCATGAGTACACCAGTCAGTGTGGTCGTGATGGGGCATAATGCCTCTGAAAATTCCTTCCCACTCTGTGGCTCTTAAAATCTTTAAACTGCATGGAGAAATTTTTCACCCAATCTTGGAATCTTGAGTAAATGAGCATGAGAATGAACTATTTCCTGGTTTGTTTGTTCAAAGTAATTTCTCACCCTCACCAAGGCTGACCTGGAACTCATGCTTCGGTACAGGCTGGTCTCAAACTCATAATACTCTTTCTACCCTGGCCTATGGAATGCTGGGATTAAAGGCATGAACCACCACACCCAGCAAGAATAAACTATTAATGGTCACATTTTGGTAGTTAATTAGTGAGCATTAATTTGGGGAGAGCTCACACATACCTGGAAATGGAATATGTAGGATTTAAATGAAATTCACCTGTACCAGATGCAATATTCTGCACGATTCCCTGAACTCTGCTCTTTTCCCCTTTCCGTATCTGCTCCCCATCTTCCAATATGTATTTCACCTCATTTAAAAAGGTTGTTTTTTACTCTTTTTTCTTTCCTACAGGGGTTTTTAGTTGGCATGGTGATCCTCTGTGTGCTGGAAGCCTGCATTGCTTTATCTCTGTCTGTATTTGGGTGCAGGGTGGCCTGCTCCATCAACAAGGCAAGTGTCTGGGGATTTATACATTATAGCATTGTAGGTTTCTCTGTCTCTTTGTGTATGTGTATGTTTGTACATCTCTCTCCATCCTCCTCCCCTCTTGGAGTAGATTCCAAAGGAAAAAATAGGGAAACTCCATTGTCTGTTAGCTGTGAGATAGCACCGATGAAATAGATACGAGCAAGTGAAGTGGCCACTATCAGCCAAAGAACTGTCCTGACACTGAGGGGTCCTCTCTGCTTCTGGTCCATAGTTGGGGTGAGGAAGGGTAAAGAGAAGGCAAGGACATGAACAGACCTAGCAGGGATGAGTGTATATAAAGAAAGTGGCCAATGACAGCAGTGAAGATATGCAGTGTGTGGGCACATCATTCTTTCTTAGCTCTCTAGCTGTGAGTTTGGATTCCTCCTCAGGTGGTGGTTTACTTAGCAGATCATGACAATGCGTCCTTCGAAGTCCCTCCAGAACACATCTACGATGAGGTGGTGTTCTACTAGAACCTCCAGGTGGACACTTACCATCTGTCCTGTTGTCATCCAAACTGCTCTTGGACTTAAATAGTATATCTGAACTCGTGAGAATATATTCATGGTTGTTCTGGTGCTTAAATACTTGGAATTCTGCCATGGAAAAATCAAATGATAAAAAAGACTTATTTTATTTACCGGTGCTCAGTAAGTTTTGTTGTGATTCCTTAGCATTCCATTCCCCCAATTTCTCAGTGAACCGGGACTTGGTGTCATTTTCAGATCCCCAAATTTGAATAAATAGAGGGAACTTATCTTTTAGATTGAGGTTTACTTATGTTTATATCAGAGTGACACTTTTGCAGGAGGAAAAAAATGAATTTTGATTTTATTTACTCAACTAGCTCATAGTGTTTCAACTTTCTTAGACTGAATGGCAGGAAGTACCTATGGCTACTAAAACTCCATCAAGTCAGTAACATTACAATGTACTTTTTAAACTGAATTATTCTATTGTACTAGAATAATAGAAAAAGCCTTATAAAGTAAAGATAAAATCTCAGGGAGAGAGAGAGAAAGAGAGAGAGAGAAGAGAATGTATCTGTGAAAGAGAGGTATCAGAAGGACAAAAATATTGCCTATGGTGACAAGGCCTATGACCAAAGAATGCAAATGGCCTCCATAAGCTGGAGAAGACAAGGGAATCAACTCCTTTTCAGAGGCTCCGGAGAGGAATGCAGCCTTGTGGGCAGCTTGGTTTACACCAGTGAGGTCAGTGTGTGATCACAATGAACAGAACTCTGAATTAAAATTGCATGACTTCAAGTCACTAAGAGTGTAATAGTTTGTAAAAAAAAAAAATAAAAACTAACAGAAGTCTACTAGTGCTCTACTTCTAGCACCAGAACATGTAGCAGTGACTGTTGTGTAGTGAACATTGCATTTAAAATTTTTGATTTGCAGGAAGTTTTCTGAATAACAAGCACATCACCATTCATGTGAAATATATAACAAACTCTACAATAATTTATGTTATTCATTCATTCATCTAAAGATATGAAAGTAATCATTCTGTGTTCATATTGAACATTTAGGGATTAAATTTACCAAAAGTAAAAGTTATTTCCTCTACTTTCAATAATATTTCAGAATATGATTACTTTTTTTTTAGTAAGTAAAAACGTTGTATGGATAAATTATGTGTTGGTATGATTCCTTTCCTCCCTGCCCCCATTCCACCGCTCAGTGGTTACTGGTATTCATTATGGGGTTGTGGGTTATAATTGTGAGAGCAGAAGCCAGTCACCGGTGGTGGGGGGGTGACGCCTCTGGATACTGCTTCCCACTGTGTGGCTCTTACAATCCACAATGTTCCCTGAACCTTGGCGGTTGTATTATGAGTCTACTTTCGCGTTGAGCTCTCAGAAACTTCTGGATTTCTACTTAGAAATGCTATGAAAGTCCTCATTATCTGTCCCCATCACCCTGCTCCAGGTTGTTGGGCTTGCCATTGCAATCACAGTCTTGCTTAACTACCCCATTCCTCTGTGGTTTCACTTGGGTCCTGACTGGTGTGAAAGAAGTGGCTCATTTCATGCTAGGGAATCAGATACCTGTTCTTGCCATGTTGATAGATTTTGGTTCTCCCCGGTTTTTGCTGCCTTTTGTTAAAAAATAAAAAAGGTTTTCCCAATGGAGACTGAAGCAATGTAGGTTAAAGGGGATAAGCATCTTTAATTAAGAGACATTTTGATGGGATGATTACTATTCCATTCCATTGTGCTGGATTGTGCACATATGCCACATGCCATATGAAGTAAGCCAAGAATAGAAAGGCATGCCTTTCGTGAGCCTGATTTCATTTGTATGTCAGATCTAAAAGAAGGGGGGGGGTAGCAGGGAGTGACCCAAAGCTCTACATGTTGGATAGGATGTTTGAACAAAGGACATTGAGGCTGGGAAAGACAAGAGGAAAAGTGTTCTGAGACATAGTAAGCAGCTTCATTGACATACTTCCAAGTGACATTAGGTATATTAAAACTGCCTAGTGGATAGATTTTGAAATATCCTCTCTATTAGCAATTACAAGTATGTGAGATGAGTACCCGCTGTAATTAGCAGGATACAATCATTCCACAATGTATACAGTTATTACTACCTCACATTATGCCCTATATAGACAATTATTATTTTTCCAATAAAAATAAAAATGAAAATAAGAGCAATGCATCAGTATTTTTATTTTGTATACATCAGGCACTCTTGTACATCATATATGTGATAACTTGCTAAAATTATTTAGACACATAAGAAACATCATATATGCACCAAGATTATACATTTTGAAGCTGAAAATACTACACACGTTACTTCATCATCATACCATTCTCCTGGTAATAATATTTTGTTCCAGGTCATTTTTCATGATTTAAAGGTGTTGGAATGTGGATCTGTATTCACACTTTTATATTTCCTATCAGTGAAGAATGAACTAAGGCATCAGAGGGGTCAGCTGCCAAGGATTCTTGTAATGGGTAGAATTCAAAATTACTTCCTAGCTGCTCTTTGACACTTGGTTTAGGAGTCAGAATCAGTTGTCTTATGTGAAATTTGTGTGGTATGTGCATCCATAAATGCATTATTTAAGAAAGAAAATATTCTAGGGAAGGATAATGGAGATAGGCACCAAGGGTGCCCAAAATTGTCCAAAACACAAATTTAGAGACTTAAAAACCTAATAACTATGCAAAATTTTAAACTCACCCACCATGACTCAGGGAAATTTGCGAAAGAGGGGGCAGAAAGAATCTAAGAGTCATGGGGGGGGGAAGAATATCTAATACATAAAAGGCAATCATCCTGGTTTCAATGGTTTTCTCTAATAACTTAGGATACTGAGCATATTGTTTTGTTAATATATATATATAATTTTACACCAATAAAATGTTTTGAGAAAAGAAAGAAGATAGGATGGAAGTGGGGCAAAGGCCAAGAAGATGCTGTCGGCGAGCATCCTGAGCCTGTGGAAGTGTCAGTGCATCAGAGAAGGATTCTTTTACTGCTGCTGTTTGGGTAGGCGATGTGGAATGACCACAGGAAGCAGTGATGACTGCATGGGGCCAGACAGCATTCTTCAATCACTCTGCAGAGGAGAGCAGACTCCAGTGGAAAAGGTTCAGATATCGCTGGCCAGGAGAGACACCCTGTCTTTCACAACTTGTTTCAAGTCTAAGCTAGAGCGAGACCCTACCTAGAAAAAAATAAAATTATACAAGCAAGTAGCTATGAAAATGTCTGTTTAAGTTTGAAAGATGAATTGACAATGCCTGTATTACGTAAGTAGTTATTTTATATAATTTCCCATTGATGAGTCCTAATGAAGATCGTGAAGCCATGTTTCTATACATTTTCTAACAGCTGGTGCAGATCTCTGAAATTTTCTGTTTTATAAAGCATGTAAGTGTGTAAACTCAGTAACAGTGCTGCCCTATGTGAACATGCACTGAGGATGGAAGTGCCCTTGCCCTGTGCTGTCCAATATAACATCCACTAGACACAAAAGTACCTACTTAGCAGTTATAATATGGACACCAAAATTGAATTTTAAATTTCAATTAATTTTAAATATTTAAATTTAACCATACATGTAGCTATCAGGTATTGTGTTGTTCAACACAGTAATAGAATGATTCCATGGAATCCATTTATGTTATTGGAGCTGAAAAAAATTCGGATGTATTTTTTTCTTGAGAATAGCTAACTACTTGATTATAAGTGAGTCAATTCGCTAATCTAAGCTGTTACTGGGAATAGACTTCGTACTTTACCATGTGACATCATAAAAACTGAATGAATTCAGAATGCCATAGCATTCAAATGCTAATATTAATAAAGTACTTTTTAACTTTCAGTATTTCATTTACCAAAATATATTTTAAGTATTTAGCATTTAGTACCTTCTTTGATATATAACAATTCAAATCAAGTAAACACATTCTAGGCCATATCAGAAATAAAGAAAAGTTAGGCTGGAGAGATGGCTCAGTGGTTAAAGCACTTGCTTACAAAGCCTTATGACCCTGGTTTGATTCCCCAGTACCCATGTCAAGCCAGATACACAGTGGTACATGCATCTGAAGTTTGTTTGCAGCAGCTCGATGCCCTGGCATACCCATTCTCTCTCTGTCTTCTCTCTCTGTTTGCAAATAAATAAATAAAACATTTTTAAAAATATTTTATTCATTCATTTTTCAAGGAGAGAGAGAGAGAGAGAGAGAGAGAGAGAGAGAGAGAGAGAGAGAGAGAGAGAGAGAGAAGAGAGAGCACCAGAGCCACCACTTTGTGGGTCTGGCATATGTGGGTCCTGGGGAATTGAACCCAGGGCCTTAGGCACTGGAGGCAAGTGCCTTAACCACTGAGACATCTCTCCAGCCCAATAAATAAAACATTTTTAAAAACTGAATAAATAAAGATATAGGGGGAGAAAACACATATTAAAAGTCACAAAATATAAAGTTATAATAAGACTTCAGGTAAATTATTTTTCACAATTTAACAGCAATCAATCTCTTCACAGTTCACTGGTTAACACGATCAGTAGAATGTAAATTGTTATAGACACTACGGAAAACATTATGGACATTTCTCAAAAAGTACCCTAAAAATTGTGACTAAGTATTTCCATATTCTGTGTGTACTCAATGGGTGAGATCATTTTATCAAAGAGATACCTCCACTCCTATGTTTACAATAGTCAAAATAGAAACTCAACCAAGGTATCCATCAATGGATGAATAGTGAAACATATTCACTGAGTATTATTCAGCCATAAAAAGACTTGCTATCAATTGTGAAAACATGGATTTAACTGTTAAATGAATCACCTTGATACCACCTTAAGTGAAATAAGTCAGGCACAGAAAGATAAATATCATTTTCTCACTTGTATTTGGAAGGGAGTAGAATAGTGATAAAGAGTAGGAAGAGGAGGATGGACTAAGGACAGGGAAAATGTACAAAAAGACAGTTAACTAGCTCTTGTCTTCTGCAGTACAGTATGGAAATTGCCCTTGAAAATACTGTATGCTATAAATGAAACTAATAAGAATAGTAAAATTTATAAATGCCTGAGGGGATAGAAAAACCATTGCCCTGATTTTATCATTACACATTGTGTACACAAATATTATACTATAGTCTAAGAATACTATAAGCATATATATATAATATTTTCAAAAAATTAGAAATTCTAAGTGCTTTAAGGAGATAGCTTCACACCTGTTTGTTAGAAAATTATAAGAATTGATAGACTTTCTAATTTTTGTTTAGGAATGAATAAAGAAAAGACTTTTCTAGGGGTATGTGATCTCAAAATATAGATTATGTGTGGTTAAAAGCACTGTGATAGAAATAATATTATTTTCCAATGTTATATGTTTTTCCCATGGGTTTTGTCTCTCATATTGTGTTGACAATGTGACCATGTAATAAACTGTGGTTAAAAGTGACACGTGATTATTTTCTGGTTGTAAGTATTCAGTTGCCAAAGTCCCAACTTTTAAATGTTCCTTCACCCATCCTGGAAAACATGGAAGAACTTTCCTTTATTATAAAATTTTAATTCATAATACTCATACTGTTTTGTGTCTGAATGATCAGCTAACTTCAAAAGGGTGATAGGAAATGAGCATTTGAAATCTATAATATATGAAGTTGTAATGCTTTAAGCCACTAATATTTTAAGTTGTTTATTTCATTAAACAGATAACCTGGTCTAAGATATCCAGCCATACACCTAAAAAGGGTCAATAAAACTCTCAACTTTGTAGAAACTAGTTTCCTATTTCAACGATTTTGAACTACTCCTTTGAAGCCTGACGTGTGATTTCTGTCTGAGTCACAATATGAGCTCTTGCTCCCACTATTGTAGCAAAATGAGTGTGAGCTCACTGCCCCCTCCCCCCATTCACTGTTAACATCCTACTGATGTTTGTCCACCATTTCGCTAATCCCATCACATCCTACTGATGTTTGTCCGTCAGGTGGCCAATCTCCTTGCATGAAGTGGAAAACTGTCAGGGCTCTGAAGTTCTGTGAGATAAGGAAGAGACAAGGCCAGAGAATACCTGGGGAGAATATCTGAAACCTATTGTAAATGTGTAAACTGCTAGGTGATGGTAACTGGAATGTGTAATGTCACATACCTACTGACTTTAAAACCCCTTGTCAACTGGGGTGCGGGGCCCAAGACCTTTTTCCTGAGCTTGGAGCCCCCGGGCCCAGGTTTAGAATAAAACTTCACTCTTCTCTTGCCAAAGTGGCTCTGTCTTTTGTTACTGGGTATTTCTGCAACACCACCGTGGATACAAAATACAGAAAGATAACCTCACAATTGTTTATTGGTGTCTGTGTGACCACATAATGGTGTTTCTTTGTAATCAAGTTCTTGATAGATTTCAGTTTCAGGTAACAAGTCTTGATAAGGTCCTTCAGAAGCTGATTTCCAGCAAAACAGTAAATAAATCTGTAAACAAACCAAAATATCATTGAGAATATTTCACCCTGAGTTTTTATTAACTTGTTTTCAAATATATGCTTTCTTTTTCATGGATAAGCTCTACAAAAATTGAGACAGCACTTATTCCAAACAGGATAGGGATTGAGGTTAATATATGACTAAAACCTATGACTCGTTTTGAGCACGAGTACCCACAACTACCCCATGACTAACTTTTTTTGTCAATGTTTATCCAAGTAAGTGCAAGTTTATCTGCCATGCCAGTGTTGATTGCATTTGATGAAGATACAGGCAAAGGATGGATTGCTAATGGGGAACAGTAGAGGGAGGTAATGGTGCTGCTAGTTTCCTTTATGATATGAGTTAAGGACTGAAATGTCTACATATGTTTGATATTTCCGTATGGACTAGAGAAGGATATTGACTGAAGATATCTAAGCTTTGACAGTTTATGCACATATGTGTTTGTGTGCAAATATTTTGTGTGTTTTTATAAATGATTCATAATTAGTGGTTAGTTGATGAAAGAAAATATGGACTTTAAATAAGATATTATTATTATACTTTCATAATAATTTTCTCAACCTGTGGGACTACCAGAGACGTACCAGAGATTTCTTGTTTTGTTAACAATATAACTTGCTAGGAATCACTGGTGGTTTTTCCATTGTTTATTTTACAATGGGAAGAGTCATTGATGACATCGTCTCATGAAATAGTTTTATCTGTCTTCATAATCTCAAAAATTATACTCACCAGGCCAATATTCTCATCATCCACTTTATAGGTGAGCATGGAGAGAGGAAGTGAAATTAAAAGTTGCACACAGGTCAACACCATTAGGATAATTTCCAGCCCCTATTAAAGAGACAACGGCACTCTATGAGATCCTGATGACAGTTTGGAGGGTTTTATTTTAAAGCTCCAAAGGAGGTCCTCAGAAGAGCCTCTGATTTCCTTACAAGAAAGGATGGCTTGAGGTTGGGTCTGACCCCGGAGGTTCATGTGTTGCAGCAGAAGCCCAAGTGGAGATGGTGTACAGTATTTCTGAGTACATGGAAGAAATATGGGAGGAAAATTCTCGTTGAGTTTCAGAACCCATGGTGGTCATGCTGCTTCCGACTTTTATTCCTATTATTATTATTCTGGTGGTGACTGTTATTAGCATTGTCACTGAAGGTATTTTTGGTGCATCACAGATATGAGAAATGTTACTAACCCTTGCAGCCTTACTCTTCTCTTACTTTTATATAAATCAGAAAGAGAAGGGATTAGGATCCCCCAGAGAAATACTAAATTTACCAGTTATGCATTCAAGTTCTCATTAAAAACAGAAGGTTGCATGAATTTGGAGTTAAAATAACTTGTAAAAATGTTCTATTGTGTTCATTAATGAAGCCTGTCCCGCACCATCCTAGGTTGGGTTCTTCTAGGAGTCAGTGGTCATACCTCCCCACCTATGTCCTGTTACCAGACTGGAAATAATAGCCCACTCTCAGAGATGAGAAAGTCAAAATAGGTCTTAATGATCCAAGTAGCTTTGTATGCTATGTGTCTTTAAATCATAATAATAATACATATGTACAATGGGAAATATTTTTAAGTAACAAAGGGAAGATAAAATTGCCTCAGTTTTGTGTGTGCATGTGCATGTTCAGGAGAGCATGTGTCACTATGGCCATATGAAGACGAGAGCAACCTGAGGGTGTTACTGTTTACCTTCCTCCTTGTCTGAGGCAGGGTCTTTCATTGCTCACCACTGAATTCTCTAGGCTAGCTGGCCCATGAGCTTCGGGGGCATTCTCCTGTGCTGCAGGCACACTGGAATTACAGACCCCTGAGGTACTGCATCCAGATCCTAAGTCAGGTCCTCACACTTGTGCTGCAAACACTGTACCCAATAAGCCATCTCCATAGCCCCGCCAATGATCACGTTTCATCATCGCCTCAAATAAGTGCTCAGCCTTCCAAGAATGAAGGAGATAAATACTCACAGTTGTAACTGATCTGATGCCGTGACATATTCTATTCCCACAAACATGGTGGGAAATTGCATTTAAATTGTACGTTAGAAGGCAAATTCCAGCAACTGAGACCAGGGTGCTGGCAGTGTTAGCACCCACGGTACCTCTCAGCTGAAAAACAAAGGAAAAGATTTCCTCAAAGCAGTAGACCATGGGGTAACTATTAAGTAAGCCAAGAGGGGAATTCTCATTCCTAAACTCTGAGATATAACTGGGTGTTCATCATCCATATATTTTATGTATTCATTTATTCATTTATTAGAGAGAGAAAGAGAGGGAGAGAGAGAGAGAGAGAGAGAGAGAGAGAGAGAGAGAGAGAGAGAGAGAGAGAGGCAGAGAATGGGGCCATCAGGGCCTCTAGCCACTGCAACTGTACTCTAGATGTATGTGCCATGTTGCACATCTGGCTTTACATGGGTACTGGGGAAATGAACTCTGGTCCTTAACCACTGAGCCATCTCTCCAGCCTCTCTTTATCCATACATTACAATTCAGTTCCACTTCAATTTGACAAAGGAAAGTTGCAGAGAAGTAATATTTCATGAACATATGTCATGGGTGCTGGTTAATCTTCACTCTCAACTTGACAGGATTTATAATTACCTAGGAGACACATCTCTGGGCATGTCTGTAAGAGTGTCTCCAGAGAGGATTCACTGAAGTCGGAGGAGACTGATATTTTCCACTCTGCTTCCTGATCTGTGGATATTAAGCTCTCAGCCTTTCCTAACCTCATGGATGGCACCATCATAATTCATGGGTCAAAATAAATCTTCCCATTAAGCTTCTTCTACCAGGCATTTTGTCATAGCAATGAGAAAAGTATGGATAATGTTAAAATTCTAGATATTTTAGTATCTTTAGTTTATTTCTCTGTATTAGCTTTTCCTTCCACCCAAAACAGAAGACTTTGGCTAGGGACATGGCTCACCAAGTAAGAAAAACACTTTTTGTGCCAGCATGAGGAGATGAATTTTATCCCAGAACCCACATCAAAGACTAGGCATGACCACAGCCACACATGACTGCAACCCCAGTCCTCAGTGCTGAGGGATTAGACAGGAGAATTTCTGGGGCTCCCTAGCCATCCAGTCTGACCAGAAAAAAACATCAGCTCCAATCTCAGTGAGAGACTTCATCTCAAGGAAAGAAAACAGGAAAACAATAAGGAAGATACTTGATGCTCCCCACTGGCCTACATACCTATGTGCGCAAAATGTGCACATCTGCACACACATGTGCATACATGAGACCACGCACACACACAGACACACACACAGAAACACAGACATGCATAGACACACAGAGAGACACACAAACATAGACACACACAGACACACAAACCCACAGACACACTCATACAGACACACAAACACACACACACACACTCACTGTGATGGTTAGGTATTGTCAGCTTGATCTTTTTAATTATCTTGGTTGGGTCTCTGAGGATGTTCACAGGAAGGCAGCCTCTCAGTAGGGGGCTTCCTGAGTAAGGAAGCTCAGGGATGCTAGACATTAACATCCCTTACCAGGAGGGCAGTGCAGGAAGGAAATTCCAGAGATTTAAGAAGCCAACACATCTAGGATAGGGTTTTAAGACTCTACCCTAAGGCTATATAAAGGGAAATGAAATCTTCACTCCCTCTGCTGGTTTGCTGTTCTGTGTGTGTGGTGCTGGTGAAAGCTTCTTTCTCTGCTTGGACCTGTGAAAGGGGGTCAGGCAGCCTCTTTCACTATTGTGGAACTTCCCGTGGATCTGTAGGTTCAATAAACCCTTTCCTCCCATAACTGTGCCTGGTTTGGAGATTCATCCCAGCAGGTCATGTGACTGACTATGACACACACATGCCAAAATAAACAAAATTATTTTTGAATCATAAAAACAATTCTATTAAAAAATAAAGTTCTATTCTGAGGCTCAAGATATATTGTCTATGCACTCAGAACCCTCTACTGATAGGACTTTAATAAATGACAAAAATCTTACTCATTCTTCTCAGGGAGTTAAGATATAGAGATCAGCATATCTGAACTCTATGGAGACATGCTAACATTGTCATAGGTAGATCAGTTGACTCATTGTTACAAATGGAAGGTTCAATGACAAAATGTACTCAAATGGATGCCTTGGGTTATTGTTTAGAAGAGTTTAAGTATTTGTCCATTCTTATTTTTCCCTAAATAAGATAAATAGTTTAAGTATTAACTCACCAGTGATTTTGTTTGCTTCTTGACAGACACAACAGCCAGAGATCCAGAGATGATAAACTTTTCCAAAGACAAGAAAGAGAACTTTAGAATAGAAGCTTCTTCTCCCTAACCCTTTCCATCCCAATTTCAGATGCACATCTACTCCCCACACCATGAACCATGCCTTCAAAATTCTCAGTGGAACATCAAAGTATGAACACCACATAGTGAAAGTACCAAGGTTACATTTTATCCTAATGAAAAGTAGCATTCTATAGTAGAAAAGAAGAGGAAGACAAAATCGTGGAAAACTATTCCATGTGGAAAGCAGAAGAGTAGGTAGAAATTGAGGCATGGATTAGGTGGATGTTAAAATGGAAATGACCACCATGAGAGACCACTCTGAAAGGAAAGGCTTTAATAGGAGGAAAGGGACCCCGAGCTCCAGGCTATCTCCCAAATGGAAGAGAGCGAAAGACAAGATCCAGATCAGGCTTTTAGGGAATACCAGGCTGGGGGAAGGGCCCAGGTGGCCTGAAATGGGGAAGGGATGTTCTTTTCCTGCCAGACACAGACACAGCAGGTGGGGGGGGGGGGGCTTTATCTCCTGTTTACCAGAAGTCTTTAGTTTCAGTGTTGAAACTTCCCTTGAGGCTGGTTTGGGGAGGGGACCAGGGTGTTGCCTGAATTCTGACCTAACATAGGGGAGAAGGTAAGCTTGTGATCTGAGACCACATGGTATTCGACTCAATGTATTTAGCTGAGAAAAGTGAGAGCTCAAAACTTTCTACCATTTCTAGCAAACCATATATTACAATTCAAAGACATCTCTGATCCAGGTGTCCTGGTCCGCCCCCAGAATCCCAGCATGCAGAGAGTGAGGCATGAAGCTCATGAGTTCCAGGCCAAGCTGGGTGACATAGTAAGACTGTCTCAAGTAACAAAGGTACTTAATAAACAAAAATAAAGTATCTTTGCTATGGGTCAGCATTGTTCTCTTAAAGTAAAAGAGCAGCTTTTTGTTATATACCAACAAATTAAACTTTAGGTCACCCTTACAATTTAAGAAATATTTTAGACTTCATGACTAATTAAATCTGAGTTTAATATCTCTGAGAATACTGTAGCATTGGCAAATTATACATGTATAAGTTGCATGTTGATGTGACAGAAGAATGAAAAAATGGTTGAATGATCATGAATTTGAGGTACAAATAAAATACACTCACAGAAAATGATGCCCATACAGGAAAGCCGGTATAAAATAAAAAGAAAACCATTCTGTAATTTTCAGAATTAGTAGCAGTAAATCCAATGACACCATAAAGGATGCATTTCACACCGATCATAATCTGAGCCACCTAGGTAAGAGACAAAACAGAAAGTTCTTTATCAACTCTTCAAATTAACAAAACAAAAATACAACATTGGTTTTAGAGTCAAGAATGATGTTTTTATTTACATGACAGTCTCACTTTACTCAAACACCATGGTTATCCATAGGCTTAACTCTTTTGAATAACAGTATAAGATCAGTGTTAGTTCTGGAAGAATTTATTTCTATTCAAAGGCCCAGACGGTGTGGGGTGTGGGTCAGCCTTGTTCAAACAAGGTATGGTCACTAAAATGTCTCCACCAGGACATCTCTGAGCCACGTGTGTGGGTGTGCACACCTATAAACTCAGTGTCCTATACCTTCTTCTCAGTGCATTTTTCCCACACAAAATGTGACACCTTGCTTCTATCCAGGGCATCTCTCTTTCAATCCATGCAGTGGTTGAGAAAGGTAATGGCTTCACACCCATTTGCCAGCCACATTATAAAGCAGAACAACCCTCCACCCTCGAATGTCTCCAGTTCTTAATCATTCAAAATTCTTCATTCACGAGGTGTGTGCACTTACCCCAAGAGCTTTTAGATTTCTCTTCAGGAATTTCTGCAGCCTGTCTTGTAGGCAGCTGGAGGTATCAGATGTCTCCATCTTTTCTAATGGAGAGCTTTGGTTTGAGTTTGGAGGAATGTTCACAGTCATTTCGCCAGAGTCCAGAGTTTTGCTCATTCTGTAATAGATAGCTATCTGTCATTTGTGTCATATGTGCATCTTCATGCAAAAAAATGTACTTACTTGTAATGGTAATAGATACTGGGCTTCCTTTATTTGAAATCTTTACTTTATATGAAGGTAATTTGTTGGCCAAGTGACATATGTTCATGCTGCGAAGTCTTATAAAAAAGTACAAGGTACCCATGTATATCAAGGAAAATATGAACGAGTTTGAAAATAGCCATTCTTAGGTAACTCTCAGGTAATTAAGAAATCAAGGAACACTATAAAACTCAAGTCCAGTTTTTCTCTCTGTTGAAAACAGCCACAAAATTGCTAAGAATGGGTCTGGGAAGATGGCTTAATGGGTAAAAGTGTTTGAGGTGCAAGCATGAGTTTGGAATCCTCAGAATCTCCTATAAGAGATGGGGTGCAGTAAGGAGCACCTGTAATCCCAGTGCACCTATGGTGATATGTTAGGAGTAGATTGCAGAATCCCAAGAAGCTTGTGGGCCAGGTAGTTGGACATATAAATGGAAAACAAGAGGCCTCAAAACAAGGTGGAAGGAAGACAGAGACCTGAGGCACTCCTTTGACAGAGGGGGGGGAGGAGGGAGGGAGGGAAGGAGAGAGGGAGGGAGGGAGGGAGGGAGGGAGAGAGAGAGAGAGAGAGAGAGAGAGAGGAGCACATAGGGCCTCCAGCTGTTGCAAACAAACTCCAGATGCATGCACCACTTTGTGCATCTGGCATTATATGGATACTGGGGAATCATACCCAGGTCATTAGGCTTTTCAGGCAGCACCTTAATTGCTGAGCTATCTCTCCAGCCCTAAATATTTTTATTAATAATTTTCTTAATTGAGTTTTGCTTACAGTTTATGTAATTTTTATATCTTATGTTTTCTTCCTACATTTTTATGGTATATTGAATTAGACCTCTTATATCTGCTTATGTACAGAATTCCTCAGAGGTATAAACATACTCTTTAGTTTCTTAAAACTTAAAATATGACATAAAAATGGAAAAGAGACTAATTAGAAAGAAGAAGAGGTTCAGAGGAGGGATGCAAGAATGGGAAGACAACAAAGATAATGGGAGGGGATTATCAACAAAATGCATTATGTACATGTTTGAAAATTGTCTACAAAATAATAAAAAATGAAAAGTGAGACTTACACTGACCCCAGCAATGTTGGACTGTGTAAATTTCTCTGAAATCCCAGAGAAAACATTAAGATTTCGTGATAATGGAATGCCTATGGAACACTTAATCAACCAAAATTATATATAAAAACTTGTAGCAGTTGCTTTCAATTTAAAATTAAAGCAAGATATTTAGTTTTGTGTGGTCACCCTGAAAGCATCTTTTTCTTTGGTTACTAATTCTGTCTGTTGTTATTTCATAAATAGGATCTCTGACGGTTATGATAGCTTTCAAAATATGACTCTATATCCACAGATGGTAAATAACTTTCCCAAGTTTACAGACATATTGATTGATGTAGGATCAAAGTTCATAGGTCTAATGAGTAAAAAACACTTCCTTTACTTTGTTACCTAAAACCTGCAGGTGTCTTTGAGGGAAACATTTGTTTTTTGGATAGTACTTATTGGAAGAAAATGATCTTCTGACTCCTAAAAGTAGTCCTAAGAACTCCTCACTGCAAATCTCAAAAGCCATCCATTCATCTAATCAGTCAACACATATGTATTTCAGGTTCAAAATTACTACAAAACTTACTGGGAATACCTATTCAGCAGCATATTTAATTATATTCTCTCTATATATATTCATAGATTAAAATAGCCCATCAAGTATTAATCTTGTGGCTCATCTTGGCTGTTGCTTTAAACTACAATCCAATTATCTATTCCATATTTTGAGCAAGAACTTAAATCTATACTCACCTTTATAAGAAACACTGTTCTCCATGTAGTCTCTGTTCAGAGAATGATACTGGCCACAAATACTATAGTAAACCTTGTTTATCACATTGCAATTTTTACCTTAAGTATTACCTGAAAAATCCTATATCTTTTTTAGGTTTACATGTCTTCCAACCCATCCAGTGTTTTCCTCATGTCTTTACCAGGTTAGTTATAAAGTCTCGGACAGTCTCTTAAGAATGTTGCTGAAACTTCAGCTGGCTTACCATCTCTAGTCTCAGGGGTCTAAATTCTACTGGAACATAATTGAAAAATGGTGTATTTGTCATAATTGTAATATTATTCCCATGCACATTAAGTTGGGTCAGTGAGAAAATAAGTTTGAAAAAGCATATCTATTAATTCGAGGCCTTAGCATATGTCTATTGATGGGTAAACCATGCTATACAATCAGAGGGAAATAATTCACCAATGCAAAAACAAAACCACACTGTCTTAAGAAACTTAAAACTTCCATATTATGCTATGAAAAAGGCCTGCAGTATTTACCATTTGATATTTACAAGAGGAAAGGAAGAAAGTATGGTCTCTGGTTCATGCTCACATGCTGTCTGGTAACTGCCAGGATTCTACACATTTACCTATCAGGTTACAGACATTGCCTTGAAAATGAAGGAAAAAGCACTACCTACATGGATTTGTTTCAGCACACAAATGTAGGAGGTTGAAGTCTTCTTGAGCTTGTTTTTCTTCTGTGTCTAGCAAAGATTGAGCCAATTTGTGAGGAAGAAAATCTACACTCTTATCTCTGTGAATTATCTCACTTACTATATTTCCACATCTGTCACTCTACAGATAAGCTGTTCTGATGTGTTTAGACAAAGATGATGTATATCATGTTCTAATGCTGAAAATTTATAGGCAATACTTACTACAAAGGAGGAATCTATTTTGTCATGCTCTTTCTTTCCTTATTTTCATTAATCTGGCATGGCGTTATTCATTCTTTTAATGTACTAAATTAAAATTATCTCCTTTAAAACAATCTTTAGGAAGTTTATATTCACACTCAACTTCTTTTTTTGGTGTTGTTGTCGTTGAAGCAAAATCTCACTCTAGCCCAGGCTGACCTGGAACTCACTCTATATCCCCAGGCTGGCCTCAAATTCACAGAAATCCTCCAGCCTCCCAAATGTTGGGACTAAAGGCATGTGTCACCACATCCAGCACTGTCAGGCAAACTCTTGATCTTTACTTGATTTTTATTAACTATATATTTACCAAATACAATGGAATAAGATAAACAAAAAACAAAATGAAAAGCAAATTATATTTTCAAGGATAGCTAAATTCAAGAATTAGCTATCAATTTATATGTGTGTCTCTACCTATAAAATAAAGCTCCATTGTTTGTATATACCACATTTTAATTGTCCTTCGTCCTTTGATGGGCATCAGGTTGGATTCATATCATGGCTGTTGTGAAGAGAGCCATAGGAACGATCATGTCTGATCAGGTATCTTTGTGGACTTAACATTTCACTGAGTCTATACTGAAGAGTTAGAAATTAGATAATCATGCGGTAGTTCTATTTTGAGTTTTTTAAGGATCCTCTGGGTTTATTCCATACTGGCTGTACATTAGTACATTCCTACCAGCAGTGTGCAAAGCTCCAGGTTTTCTGTATATGCACCTTCACTTGTTTGTTTCTTTAAACATAATCATTCTGACCAAAGGGACATGGAATCTCAATGTAGTTTTGATTTGCATTTCCCTCTTGGCTAAGGGTGCTTAACATGTTTTCGTATATTTATTGCTCATATTTAGTTCTTCTGAGTACT